>JANSVA010000004.1:35991123-36014696 GCA_025504915.1 Erythroxylum reticulatum
TTGAGGGTATTGAAATGTGAATGATGAAAATTAGTTGTAAGTAATGTATTAAAGAGTATGATGAAGTAAAGATTTGAAAGTCTTATGATATTCCGCAAGGGTTGAACTTCGCATTCAGAAATAGGTTCCAACATATTTGGTATTAGAGCAAGAGCTGGGTTCCGCAAGCGGGATCCAACATTAAAGTAGTAAGTTTGTTTTGATGTTTGATTGTCATAGGCACGCCACCCTTGTGGGATGATGCTTAATAAGGGTTTATGGAAATAATTCTATAGGAAAAAAAATCAGCTCAGGTTCCATGCTTTCGCATATTTGTGGTATCAAAGAAAAGAGAGGAAATCGATGATAGTTAAGGAGATATCATTGGTTTACGCTCACGTTATATGGTTTCGATTAATAGTTGGGTTCCAGAAACAGTAGCCAACAATTTTTTTACAATGAAGTGTTATCAAATTTCTTTATTTACCTAATCAGAATAATCATGAAAAATTGACCCAAAGTTCTAGATTTTGAAAGGGTTATAGTTCAATCTTAGCATTTTTTATTATTGAAGCTTTATGAATTTTCTTTGAATGTTGACTTTTGGTTTCGCCGTGGCGATGTTTCCTGCCCAACTTGAACATGATTCAGTATTTTAGGCATATCTTGTTCTGTAGTTACCCAAATGGAGTGGATTTTGATTTGGAATAAACTAGAGACATAGGGATATAATTTGTCTGAAGAAATTAAGTTTTATTTTAGTATCTAAGAATTCCAATTTTTGGATGGAAATTGAGCACATAATATTGTTTCAGTATAAGAACAATCCGAAAATATTTGGGGCATAACTTTCAGATTACTGAACCAAATTGAATGATTTTTGTGTCATTAGAAACTTAATACAATGGAAACATTTTTTTACAATAAAGTGTTATCAAATTTCTTCATTTACCTGATTAGAATGATCATGAAAATTTTACCCAAAGGTCTGGATTTTGAAAGGGTTATAGTTCAATCTTAGCATTTTTGATTATTGAAGCTTTATCAATTTCCTTTGAATGTTGTTTGAATGAGAAAATTGGTTTGTGTTAGGAAACCAAGAAAATCCTATCCAAGAGCAAGAGTAAGGGTACAATTGAACTTGGATTTTTAAGGAAAATTAGATGGGTAATGTATTTATAGTTATTGTGTGATTGGGCAAATTATTGCCTATGTGTATGTATGTCTAAATTTCTTGATTTTTTTTAATTGTTGTGAAGATTTGGTAATGCATGATGATTTGTGATTAGGTTATACCTTGAAAGAGGTTATAACATTTTGTCTAAATGAAAAGAAGAAAAAGCATGAAAGTATGAGCATATGATAAAATGAATTAAGCATAAATATGTGCTTTTGTTTAGGCAAGAGTGGAACCATTTCGTTCATCACGTACACATTGACTAAAGCCTTCTCCTGGTTATCCGCTTGTGGCATATGATCTTTGAAAAATGGACTCATTTCGTTCATGGTATAAACTTCGGTTTCTCCATTTTGTTTCCATGGAACCCTCGAGCCATTTGTTGTGCATTGCATTTAATTTGTGAACATGATGAATAATTGAGGGTTGTGCATGGATGGTTGGATATATGATATGTTCTATGTGATGAAATGCCTATCTTTGAGTTTTAGAACTAGAATTGAGAGTGCTTGAATTTCTGGATATATATATATATACATATGATTGAATTTGTGGCTAGTTATTGATGGCGATAAATATATTAGCCACTAAGCTTTGTAGCTCAACCAATTATTTTCACTCCTCAAGTATAGAATGAGAAGGTCGTTGATCCTTACAAGGCATTGGAAACTCCAAGATAGATGGAGACTTTTGTACTAAGTTAATGACCATTTTGGATAGCTTTATAGGCATATCAACATTGAGCATCCTTTTGTATTTTGTTTTAAACTTTGAAATGTATGATGATATGTAAGTAAAGCTTATTCAAACTCTTTTGATTTAGTAATGAAATGAAGAATTGAAGTTTCTTTTGAATATGTCTAGATTTATATTGTGGTTAAGTTTGGATGGTTAGAATTGAATGTATATGTGTTTAGGATATTGGTATTGGTTGTTGAATGTGCTTTAGAATGTCTAAATGTTGGGTTTCTGGGTTCGGATTTGAAGGTTTTGCCATGACAAAGCCAGAAGTTTGCCACGACGAACCTTTTATTTGTGTTATTGGGCAACTTTGCCGTAGTGAAGTACCTGTAGTTCGTTGCGGTGTATTTGTCCTTAGAGGATTTATGAAGTTAAGCTGGAAACTTTGCTGCAGCGAAGAATGACATTCTTCGTGGCGTATTTGACCTGAAGGGTGCAGTTGGGAGATCCTCCCCAATTCTCGTCGCGGTGATCCCACCACTGTACATGCTGCCAATCCTTTTAAAGTTTGAATCCTTTCGACCCTCTCTGCCTGATCCTTACCCGATGTGCCCGAAGGGTCACCTTGGGATTAGGGTACGGGACTAGAGCTCAACATTATTTAGTATCAGAGCTTAGGCTTTTTAAGTCGTCCTAGGCTGAGAATATGTTGTGTTATACATTACTATGTTATGTGATAAACTGTTTGCATTAAGTGACATACATATCATACATACATGTAGAAAATAAGATTAAAATAAAATGTAAGCTAATCGTTAGTGTTTACATTGAAAGAATAAGATGTCATCTCGTAGAAGGACACGAGGAGTTTTGCAAGGATCTATTACACCTGACTCTTAGCCAAGAGAGGAGAGTACCGATGAATCAATAGTCCTAGGAAATGTTAAGGCTTTTGTAGGGCATGGTAGTGGGCCCTCTTGGTCAGAGACGCAGGAGTTACATATTCTACAGGAGCAAGTGCCTCCATTAGATCCGAGAATGTCCCAAGCCTTCACTCAAGCATTTGATCAGGTCATGGACTAGATGCTGCAATCTTCTGTTTCGACCCCAGCTAAGAAAGGGAAACAATTTGATAAGCTGAGGAAGTATAGAGCAGTAGACTTCTATGGGAACACTGATCCAGAAGAAGCTGAGACTTGGCTGAGAAAGACAAAAAGAATATTAGAACATATGGACTGTGAAGAAGAGAAAAAAGTTGAATATGCTGCTAGTTTGCTTCAGGAAGATGCTTTGCATTGGTGGGAATGTATAGTAAGGAGTCAGATGAAACTGCCAGTGTTGGCATGGGAAGACTTCCTAGCTGCTTATACGAAGAAATATATGTCTACAGTTTATATTCAGCAGAAGCAGAGGGAGTTTCTAAGTCTGACCTAGAGGAAGATGACAATGAGTGAGTATGAGCATAAGTTTACGCAATTGTCTCGATATGCAGCTAAGATGATGATGAGTGAGGCGACCAAGTTCCGTAGGTTGAATCGGAGTTACATTTGGCTATAAAAAAAGTGGTGGTATAGAATTTTTGTGACTTTTAACAGTTGGTTGAAGTGCCATTGAGGGGTGAAAACATTAAGAACATAAAGAGTGTCGTGAACAAAAAGACAAAGGGAAGAGAATAGTTCAAGAAAGGAGGTGGTACTCCTATGTTTGAAAGGAGTGCCAGGACTTTCCCTGTGCAGTCTGAGGAGAGGAGCAGTGGAGCAAGCAAGTCCAAACCTATGAGAACTTCTACTGTTTCTCATCAAGCCTCTATGGTAGGAGGCAGTAGAAGGGGAGTAGGTGATAAGCCACCCATTCCCAAGTGTGATCACTGTAGCAAGTTCCATAAAGGAGAGTATTATAGATTGACAGGAGCTTGCTTCAATTGTGGTGAGAAAGGGCACATGACTAGAAAGTGTCCTCAATATGCAAGACAGGAGAGAACTCAGATGCAAGGTTCAAAGAGAGCTGAGACTGTGGGGCATAAGAGTACAACTGAAGTGGGCAGTTTTGATATAGCTAAGAGGGTGGGTCTTTCAGGGAGATCAAGGGGCAAACACCAGCTAGGGTGTTTGTAATGACAAAGGAGGACGCAGAGATAGCTCCAGAAGTTATAATTGGTATGACTAAATTATTTGGTAATGATATTGTTGTTTTGATTGATCCAGGTTCTACCCATTCGTTTGTGTTATCAATAGAATTATGGGTGGTAGAAATCTAAGCCCATTGGATACTATTTTAATGGTTAGTACTCCAATCAGCCAGTATATTGTGATTAGTCAAGTTTATAGAGATTGTGAGGTATGTATTAGAGGAGAACGATTAGTGGTGGATCTAATGTCATTAAAGATGAGAGGATTAAATGTGATTTTGGGTATGAACACGTTAGAGAAGTATAATGCTAATTTGGATTGCAAACGGAAGATAGTAGAGTTTGAGTTGGATGACGGTAGAAAGGTGGTGTTTATGGGAGATAGAAAGTCAAGCCCACTTAGAGTTATTTCGGCTCTGACAGTAGAGAAAATGATAAGGAAAGAGTGTGGACCATTTTTGGCCTATATGCTAGACACGAAGGTATATGGAGGGAAGTTAGAAGAAATTCCCATGGTCATGGGATTCCCGGATGTCTTTCCAGAGGAATTTCTAGGACTACCTCCACCAAGGAAAATTGAGTTTCCCATTGAACTTTTTCTGAATACTATACCAATATCAATTTCGCCTTATAGATTGGCTCTGAAGAAATTGAAGGAACTTAAAGAGCAATTAGAAGAATTGTTAGAGAAAGGGTACATTAGGCTGAGCTCTTCTCCTTGGGGAGCTTCGATCCTTTTTGTAAAGAAGAAAGATTGATCGTTGAGAATGTGTGTGGATTACTAGAAGCTCAATCATGTCACTATCAAAAATAAATATCCACTCCCACACATAGATGATTTGTTTGACCAATTGCAAAGGGAAAAAATTTTCTAAAAATCTTCTCCAAGATAGACTTAAGATCTGGTTATCACCAGTTGAGGATAAAAGAGTCTGATATGTCAAAAACTGCTTTTAAAACACGATATAGGAAGCACCTAAAAATATAGCAGAAGTGAGGAGTTTCTTGGGTTTAGCTGGGTATTACATGAGGTTTATGTAGGCCTTTTCTATAATAGCAGCTCCACTTATTAAATTGACAAGGAAGAATTAGAAGTTTGCGTGGACTGAGGAGTGTCAGAATAGTTTTAAGGAATTGAAGAATAGGCTTACAACGACATCGATTTTGACTTTGCCTTTGGTTAATGATGGATATATAGTGTATAGTGATGCTTCAAGGAAGGGATTGGGCTATATATTGATGCAAGGAGATAAAGTGATTGCTTATGCTTCTAGGCAATTGAAACCCTACGAGATGAATTATCCTATGCATGACTTGGAGTTAGTGGCCATAATTTTTGCGTTAAAAATATGGAGATATTACTTATATAGAGTCACTACTAGGATATTTACAAACCACAAGAGTATTAAGTATTTGATGAGATAAAAAGAGTTGAATTTGAGAAAGTGAAGGTGGTTGGAATTACTAAAAGACTATGATTTGATGATAGACTACCACCCGGGAAAAGGTAATATAGTAGCGGATGCATTGAGTAGGAAATCTATTATGTCACATGTGGAGACGATGTATGTTCCTTTGTTGAAGGAATTAGCTAGACTTAGAGTGACATTGAAGCCAGTCGAATTTGGGTGTATATTGGCAAACTTTAGGGTAAGGCCAGTGTTGAATGAGAAGATTAAGGAATTGCAGGAACAAGATGAGTATTTGAGCAAACTCAGAGAGGAGATTAAAAATGGTAAACCTTCGAAAATAGATATAAGAGAAGATGGATTGATGGTGGTAGGTAACAGATTTTGTATCCCGAATATGTTAGAGTTGAAAGATGAGATTTTTGATGAGGCACACAATGCTCCCTATGCAATGCACCTGGAGAGTACGAGAATGTATAGAGATTTAAAAGAGCACATTTGGTGGAAAGGAATGAAGAAGGATGTTACAGAGTATACTAAAAGATGCTTAGTGTGTCATCAAGTCAAGAATGAGCACTAAGTACCTTTAGGCAAGCTTAAACCTTTGCCTATTCCAAAATGGAAGTGGGAGAAGATTACGATGGATTTCTTGATGGGGTTGCCAAGGACTAACAGGAAGCATGATGCAATATAGGTGATTGTGGATAGATTAACCAAGTTAGCACATTTTTACCAATTAGACAGACATATTCTTTGAATGCTTTAGCCAAGAAGTACATGGATGAAATAATCAGGCTTCATGGGATTCCAAGTTTTATAGTTTCAAATAGAGATCCTAGATTCACCTCCAAATTCTAGGAAAGCTTACAAGAGGCTTTGGGAACTAAGTTGTACTTTAGTATAACTTTCCATCCACAGATTGATGGACAATCAGAGAGGACAATATGGACTTTGGAGGTAATGTTGAGAGCTTGTGTTATGGATTTCAAGGGAACATGGGATGATCATTTACCTTTAATTGAGTTTGCTTACAATAATTCCTATCACTCAGGAATTCAAATGGCACCTTATGAAGCTTTATATAGAGGAGGTACAGAACTCCTATTTGGTGGGATGAGAAATGTGAAAGGAGACTTGTAGGACCTGAGTTGGTACAAGTTACAGTTGATAAGATTAAATTGGTAAAATAGAGACTCAAAGCAGCTCAAGACAGAATGAAGAGCTATATGGTATAGAAAAGAGATGAAATTTAAAGTTAGAGACAAAGTGTTTCTTAGAGCTTCTCTTAGAGCTTCTCCATGGAAAGGAGTCTTAAGATTTGGTAACAAGGGCAAGCTTAGTCTAAGATACATAGGCCCTTATGAGATCAATGAGAAAATTGGGCCTTTAGCCTATAAGTTAGCTTTGCCACCAGAATTATCTAGGATTCATAATGTCTTCCATATATCGATGTTGAGAAAGTATCGATCCGATCCTTCACACATAGTTCAACCTTCAGAGGTTCAACTACGATAGGATTTGACTTATGAAGAACAATTAGTGGAGATTTTGGACTCGAAGGAAAAGGTTTTAAGAAACAAGACAATGAAGCTGGTTAAAGTCTTATGGAAGAACCATTTTAAGGAAGAGGCTACATGGGAGTCTTTGGAAGCAATGGAGAAGTATCTACACCTCTTTGTAGACTCAGGTAACAATTTTGAGGACAAAATTCTTTTAGGGGAGAGAATTGTTGGACCCCAAAAAATTTTTCAATTATTTATTCATGTTATTAATTAATTATTTATTAAATTGTTTATTTATTTTTAGATTTGGGTCCATTAATTTAGTGAGCATAAGTAGTAATTAGAGATTAGAATACAAAAGATAGAATTAAATTGGTAAGAGTGTATTAATGAAGGACATTTTTGGAAGATCACTTAAGGATAAAGAGCATAAGCATTAAAGGAAGGGCTAAAAATGGACATTTATCTCATTAAGGGCATAATTGGAAAGAAAAGGATTATCTTGCATTTGGAAG
This sequence comes from Erythroxylum reticulatum, assembly GCA_025504915.1. Taxonomy (NCBI): domain Eukaryota; kingdom Viridiplantae; phylum Streptophyta; class Magnoliopsida; order Malpighiales; family Erythroxylaceae; genus Erythroxylum; species Erythroxylum reticulatum. The sequence continues at coordinate 35,998,515 of JANSVA010000004.1, forward strand.
AAGAATAAAACATGAGTGAGGGGAATAAGAGAAGAAAAATACAAAAAGAAGAAGAGAAGGAGAGAAAAAAAGAGAAAGCTAAGCTAGGGTTTCAATTTTCAAAAGAGATCTTGAAGAGTTTAAAGATCTTGATGATAATCAAGTAAGTATAAGTATTAACCCTTCTTGAATTGTTGAATGAATCATATTTGGTGATAGTTATAAGTGAAATGAAAGTGAAAATGAAGTTGAATATGTGTAGAAAGTTGTTGATGAATTACATATGTAAATGTTCTCATTTTGGGTTAATGATCAAAGATAGATCATGATTTATTTGTGAATGATATTGAGTTGAAATGAAGTAGAAAAGATGGTTTAGGTACAAGATGGGTTGTATGTGAAATGTGGGACGTTAAAAACTAGAAAATGTAGCAAAACATGTTCATTGCGTATACTTATGTGAAAGTTCGTCGCGATCAACTTTTGGTTTCTCCGCGACGAAATTTCCTACATAACTTAAACATTATTCAACATTTTAGGCATATCTTATTCTGTAGTTATTCTAATGGAGTGATTTTTGCTTTAGAGTAAACTAGAGACATAGGGCTACAATTTTTCTGAAGAAATCGAGGTTTATTTCAGTCTCTAAGAATTCCAATTTCTAAATGGAACTTGAGCACAGAATATTGCTTTAGAATAAGAATAGTCCGAAAATGTTTGGGGTATAACTTTCAGATTACTAAACCAAATTGAATAGTTTTGGTGTCATTAGAAACTTAAGACAATGGGGAATATTTTTTTAAAAGAAAGGGTTATCAAATTTCTTCATTTACTTGATTAGAATGATCATAGAATATTGACCCGAAGATCTAGATTTTGAAAGGGTTATAGTTCAGTCTTATCATTTTTTATAATTGAAGCTTTATGAATTTCCTTTAAATGTTGTTTGAATGAGAAATTGGTTTGAGTAAGGAAACCAAGAAAATCCTACCCAAGAGCAAGAGGAAGGGCAAAATTGAACTTAGATTTTCAAGCGAAATTAAGTGGGTAATGTATTTATAGTTATTATGTAATTGGGAAAATTCTTGCATATGTGTGTGTAGGTCTAAATTGCTTGATTTTTTTGAATTATTGTGAAGATTTGATAAAGCATGATGATTTGTGATTAGTTTATACCTTAAAAGAGGTTATAACATTTTGTCTAAATGAAAAGAAGAAAAAGAATGAAAGTATGAGCATATGATAAAATGAATTAAGCATGAATATGTGCTTTTGTTTGGGTAAGAGTGGAATTTCATTCTTCACTTGCACATTGACTAAAGCCTTCTCCTAGCTACCCGCTTGTGGCATATGAGCTCCAAAAAATGGACTCATTTTGTTCATGATGTAAACTTCAGTTTCTCCATTTTGTTTCCATAGAACTTTTGAGTCATTTGTTGTGCATTCCATTTGATTTGTGAACATGATGAATAATTGAGTGTTGCGCATGGATGGTTGGATGTATGATATGTTCTATGTGATGAAATGCCTAACTTTCAGTTTTGGAACTAGAATTGAGAGTGCTTGAATTTCTGGATATATATATATATATATATGCCACTGAGCTTTGTAGCTCAACCCATTATTTTCACTTTTCAAGTGTAGAACGAGAAGATCGTTGATCGTTGCAAGGCATCGGAAACTCCAAGATAGTTAGAGACTTTTGTACTAAGTTAGTGACCATTTTGGATAGCTTGATAGGCATATCAACATTAAGCATACTTTTGTATTTTGTTTAAACTTTGATATGTATTATGATATGTAAGTGAGACTTGTTCAAACTATTTTGATTTAGTAACGAAATGAAGAATTGAAGTTTCTTTTGAGTATGTCAAGATTTATCTTATGGTTAAGTTTGGATGGCTCGAATTGAATGTATGTGTGCTTAGGATATTGGTGTTGGTTGTTGAATGTGTTTTAGAAAGTTTGAATCTTAGGATTCTGGGTTCGGATTTGAAGGTTTCGTCATGGTGAACCTTTATTTGTGTTATTGGGCGACTTTGCCGTGGCGAAGTACATATAGTTCACCACGACGTATTTTTCCAGAGAGGATTTATGGATTTAAGCTGCGGACTTTGCTGCGGCGAACGTCGGCGAAGAATGACATTCGCCGTGGCATATTTGACCCAAAGGGTGTAGTTGCTCGCCTTGAGAGTTCGTCGCGACGAAGCTAGATGTTGGTTGTGGCGAACTTCACCCAAGAGGCATTGGGAAATCCTCTCCAGTGTTTGTCGCGGCGAACATTTGGTTACCGTGGTGAACTTGCCACTGTACATGCTACTAATCCTCTTGAAGTTTGAATCCTTTCGACCCTCTCCGCCTGATCCTTACCTGACGACCCTGAAGGGTCACTTTGGGATTAGGGTACAAGAACTGAGCCTAACAAAGACAATTATCACAATTTCAAAATGAGCTATTGGAGAGAAAGTGTTGTAGAACCCCAAGGCTAAAGAACATAAAACCCCTTAAACACACACTTTGGATAGAGTATGAACAAAACGAAATCCCCAACCCTAATGAACCCCCAATCAATTATATGAAAAGAAACACATATAATAAGGTTGATTTGAAAACAAAAATAGAAATTTGTCACAAGTGTATACCTTGATAATAATTATATTCTTAATGTAATAGAAGAAGACAAGAAATCTTCCTTTATAGAATTCGTTATTCATCCAATCTCCCTAAACAATGTTTATTATGATGCATTTATACCCTTTGAAAAGAAAGAAATCTTAACTACGTAAAAGGCCTTCAAACATGGGCCTTTTACCAAAATAACTAAAGCCCAAACTAATATTTCTAAAATATGGTTCATTAAACCTAAAAGATTTAAACAAACCTAATACACAAGTAGTAGGCTACCAAAAATTATGCTTCTAACGTAAAATAATTAATTAGGCAAGAATGAAGTCTTTTTGCACATTCCACTCAACTTGATTAATTATGATATTGTTGGCCCTCATTGTCTCTTAGGATTCCATGTCATCTACAATTTGAACCATGTAGGATTGAAGCGTTTCTTTGAACTTCGTAACTCTTGATCTTGTTATTGGTTCCTCCGCCATTACTAGCTCATCTTTTGCTCCATTTTGCTTACAAAGTCCTACGGTAGTGCTCACATCATCATCTCCTTCTTCAAAAGGATTCCTCCTTGAATTTGAACAAAGTCAAAAGTAGATAAGTTAGAAACATTAAATGTATCTCTATTATACGCACCTAGCACGTCTATCTTGTATGCATTATGATTGATGCATTCTAAACCTTGGAATGGTCCATCACCCTTTGCATCAAGTTTTGACTTCTTTTTTATCTTCATTTTTGCTCCAATTTGGATTCCATTTAACGTTGGAATTTGAGAAAGGTTTAGCTGTCATTCTTTGTGTTTGTTTTCTCTCCAACTAAGTCCTCCCTTTCTACATAATGTTGCAACTCAACCACATCAGTAGTTTCCCTATTCAATCCACCCATGAACCGAGCCATTGTTACCTCTTCCTCTTCTTCTTTGTTAACTTTAATCAATAGTATTTTCATCTCCTTGTGATAATTTTCTACCGATCTAGTTCCTTGTGTGAGTCTATGTAATTGCTGGCACTACTCTCTATAGTAACAAGGTGGCATAAATCTCTTCTTCATCACTCTTTTCATCTCATCCTAATTGGATATAGGTGGTTCCCTATTTCTCCTCCTATTCTTGACCAATTCATCCCACCAAAGTAATGCATAATCAGAGAATTCCATTGCTGCCAATCTCACTTTCTTATCTTCGAAATAATTGTGACAAGTAAAAATCATATCCACCTTTCTTTTCCATTCCAAGTACACTTTAACATCATTCCTACCTTTGAAGGATGGAATTTTCATCTTGATGGCATTATTGTTACTATCTTTGCTCTCTGCTCTTTCTTCCCTCCTTACTCTATCCCTCACGGATTGCACTTCATATTCATATTCGTCATACATTCTTTCTAATTTTTCCTCCTGGTGCCTATGATAATCAATTGATCTACTACTGGTTTCATTAATTCTCTCATCCATCGTAATAGATAACTTCTTGAACTCATTCATAAATGCCTTATACATCACTTTCAAATCGGGCACATTGTTGTCTTCCTTATGTAATGTTTCCTTTCCATCCCTTCTATTGGCCATTCTTATAACAAAAGGGCACAAAAAAATTATTAGGAATAAAAAGATAACCTCAAAAGTCACTCCTCTATGTGTTTCATGCAAGAGATGGTTCTCTACTCATGTTTCACTCAAAAATTGGCTTTTATCGTCTTTTAAGCTTACACACTCAATCCTTTTTTTAACTCAATTTTGTTGTCCTCAATTGCACTTCAGAATTCAATTCCTAGTCAAGATAATACACAAACAACGAATTAAGATTTAAGAATGCATTAAAAATACCTAAGAAAGAAGATGGGCACAAAATTAGAAACAAGTATACCGAAATGAATGAAGGTAAAATGGGCACGTAAAAGGAAAGGATGTATGATGCCCAAAAAAAGTATAGAATTTAAATCAATAAGAATCAATTGGTTAATTATGGTGTAAATGGAAAAAAGGATATTAAAAACCAGAGATTTAGAATGAAATAGAATGACGAAACTAATGAATAAATGTGGAAATTGAAATTGTCCTAGTGAAAAAAATCAACTTGGATGCAAAGATGTAAAGACTTTAAACAAAATAGGAAGCCAACAAAAGGAAGTCCTATAATCATGTCAACTCCAAAAATAGAATTTGTCCTTTTATTTATTTATTTTTTGCAAATGATTTTTTAAAAAGAATTAAACAGTTGCATTGTCTCTTTAATGTTAGGATTTTTTTTTTGTTTTTCCCCCTTTTTGACATTTTTATCTCTTTTTTTGGCAGCAGTTGTTTTCTTCTTTTCTAGCTACTGATTTTTTTATTTAGAAAAGTACAATAACAAGATGAAACCTAATTTCAAATTTTAATGAAAAATAACAATAATAACATCACATAAACACAAGATAAATAAGAACTTATCTCAATCCATGCTTTAATACCAAATGATGTTGAACTTCAAGGCTAAAGAACTTAAAACCTTTTAAACACACAATTTGGATAAAATATGAACAAGACGAAATTCTCAACCCTAATGAGCTCCCAATCCATTATATGAAAGGAAACACATATAATAAGGATGGATTGAAAACAAGAATAGAAATTTCACAAGTGTTTACCTTGATAATAATTATATTTTTAATGTAATAGAAGAAGATAAGAAATCCTCCCTTATAGAATTTGTTATTCATCCAATCTCCCTAACTAATGTTTATTATGATGTATTTACACCCCTTGAAAAGGAAGAAACTCTAACTATGTAAAAGGCCTTTAAATATGGGCCTTTCACCAAAATAATTAAAACCCAAACTAATATTTCTAAAATATAGTTCATTAAACCTAAAAGATTTAAATAAGCCTAGGACATAAGTAGTGGTTGCCAAAAGTTATGCTTCTAATGTCAAATAATTAATTAGCTAAGAATGATTCTTTTTGCACATTCTGCCCAACTTGATTAGTTAATGCCATTGAGCTTTATTGTCTCTTAAGATTTCATATCATCTAAAATTTGGCCCATATAGAATTGAAGCGCTTCTTTAAAATTCTTAACTCTTGATCTTTTTATTGGTTCCTCAAATATTACTAGCTCATCTTTGGCTCCATTTTGCTTACAAAGTCCCACGGTGGTGCTCACATTAGAAAGTTTCTTCGAATTCAATACTCTATTGCTACATATACCCTTTTGTCATAAGTCATGCTTTATGTTTTTGTAAACTTCTATCTACATTATAATTTTTATTGAACACCATTTTAGACCAATTGCATTTTTTCCTTCAAGTACATCCACCAACTCCTAAGTTTTTTTCCTATTGTCATCAACTCTTCTTTCATTGCATCTTTCCACACTTTTTCTTTGATAACATCTCAAAAGTTATAGGGTTAAAATAAAAAAAAACAAAGCAAAAAGAGTACTTAAAATTTCAATTCCAATTACCTCATAATCTTTCATCCAAATAAGCCTTCTTCTAACATGACGAAGAGCTTCTTCTTTATTAATTTCAACAGTAGTTTTGGAGTTTTGAAAATTAATTTTTCAAGTGATGAAGCTAAAGATGTCAAAGTTGAGGATCTCGGTGAAATTGAGGACAAACTTAATTGATTGGTGTCACTGCTTAGACCTTTTTTTTCCCTATAAATAGAACCTGAATTTTAGCCTTTTGCCATCATTTTCCAATTCCAATTTGCTTACTTTTCAAATATTACATTTTTAATAATAACCACCTTATAACTAAGACAATTATATAATTGATATACTTCTGACTGAGGGCAATAACCAACAAAAATGTACATTTTATATTTTCATCAAGTTTGTGACAAACTTAAAATTTTACTAAAGCATAACCGATACACCAAAAGCATTCCTTACTGAAAGTTTTTGACCTGTCTAAGCTTTGTATGGTGATTAATTCAAGATCACTTTAGTTGGAGATAAATTCAGTAAGTATAATGAAGTTGTTATAACTTTAGCTCAAAATGGATCCGGAAGCCCTTTTGCTTGCAATAAGCTTCTTGCCATTTTTACTGTAGTTTGATTTTTTCATTTAACAACTCTATTTTGCTTGGAAATGTAGGGTACGATTAGCTGCATATGAATACCATTTTCTTCACACAAAAATAGTGAATTCATTATAAACAAAGTTGCCACTTCTATCAGTGCAAGGAGTTTACATATTTAACCCACTTTCCTTCTCACCCAATGCCTTGAATTTTTGAAAATGCTCAAAAATTTTGATTTATTCACCAAAAAAAAACCCATCTCATTCGATTAAAGTCATCCATAAAAAGTAGAAAATAACACTCCCATTAAATGATTATATGTTCGTAGGTCCACATAAATTAGCATGTATTAATTCAAGGCATTTGGAAGCCCTCCAAACATTGTCTGAAATGGCTTCCCTATTTTTTTGCTATATATGCACCCTTCAAATAAAAAACATCAAATCAATTTTTGGTAAACCATGAATTATACCTTTTTAACTTAAAAACTTTAGCCCTTTGATATTAAGATGTCCATATCTTAAATGTCATAACACTAAGTCCTTGTTCACATTGATAATTATAGAAAAGTTTTCTATCTTAGACACTTTTAATAGAACATATGATTTATTGTCATTTCAACTCTATCAACAACATTTCCTATTTTCTTGATTCTAATTACGCAAGCTCTATCATTAAAAGATAATAGATACCCACCAATAATTAAATGTCCAACATTCAACAAATTATGTGCCAAATTAAGAACAAATTATAAATTATTAAGAAACTTAATTTTAACAATGTTAGTGTTAATTGCACGATGTCTGTTCCTTTCATTTCAATACTTTTGTTATCACCAAGCTTGACCTTCAACTTTTGAGTCTCGTCTAGTTCCTTAAAAATGGACTTTATTCCTGTCTTATAGTTAGAGTGACCAGTATTAGTGAACCATACTTCACTTGAAACATCATTAGTATTATAATAAATTATAAAAAGTTTACTTTCCTCAACATTTTCAGTTGTTGTAGAATTCATCTGTTTATCCTTGTACTAGCAACTAGCTTTTATATACCTAAAATTTTGCAATGATGACATTGAATATCATTTTTTTGCCTCTATGTTTACTATAAGACTAACTTGTTTGTCTACCTGGAAAGCCTCCTCTTTTATGACCTCTTCTGACTAATTTTTCATACTCATCAGTTTTATTTGATGACTCCTCCTTCACTTGAAATGTCATTTCTTCATTCTTTTTAAGCAGTATGCTTATTCTTGCCTCATGAGCTTTCAAAGAACCCATTATTTCATTAAATGAAAATGTATTCAAGCCTTTAGACTCCTCAATAACTACTAATACATGATCAAATTTACGAGTTAAACCCCTCAACACTTTTGTAAAAATGGTTTGATTAGTAATATTTTCACCAAATGAACGTATTTTGCTACTAATTGTAGCTACCATAGAAAGGAAATCTTACACTAATTCCCCTCCATTCATACTCAATGTTTTAATTCTCAACGAAGAGATTGAAATTTTACAGTAATTTCCTTTTCATCGCTTTGAAATTTCCTCTCTAAAAATTTCTAAGCTTTTTTTTTAAAATAATGGCTACTACAATTATAGCAAAAATGTTGTTATGAACCACTTGCCAGATTATCACCAATGCCTTCAAATCCTTCTTTCAGTTCTCTCTCAACCCATTTTCTTCATCTATATCTTCATATTCCTTGTCTACAAAATCCAAAGACCTTAAAACTTGAGCAAGATCTTCATTCCGATGCTTAAGAACTAATAATTTCTTCCTTGAAAAAGTGGAATTAATGGTGTGGAGTTCGAGCTTATGATTGCTATGGCTAGAGCTATTTTGTCCTTTTTTATAATTCATGGATTTGTAGGAGCAGGAAGATAAAGAAAGGTTGAGATTTTGAGTAGGTACATTCTCTCTTTCCTACTTTTCACTTCAACACTCGAGCTCCCTTTTGCTTTCATGTACAAGTTATAAGGGAGAAAAGTCAAAAAGTATGTGACGGAGAAAACACAAAGTGAAAAACTTTGCAAGCAATTTTTTGTTGTTGTTGTACTCTCTCACAAGCCCAAAACCAAAATTGCTCTAATGCCAAACTTGTTGGGTACTAACATACAAAACACACTTTGCCAAAATGTCACACACAATTTCATTATTGAAAGAAGCCTTTAAATAGGTAAGAAACAACCATAAAATTGGCTAATTCACTAACACAACTAAGACTATTAATAAATGCAAATTACCAATTAAGAGTGCTAAGTAACTCCTAAACGTGAGTTATACTTCAACACTACCCGAAAATAGGAAAAAATAAGAACCCACTTACAAATATATTCTTGAATCAAACATGGAATCATTCTTCAACAAATTTCTTGTTTTCCACTTAAGTCTCTGCATTTTAAAAAAGGTGTAGAAAGATTTTACTAGTATTGTTTTAAACAATATTTATTAAGAATGAGTAAGAGTTTCAATAACTTGTTCAAAGTTTGATGAATGTATTTAAAATATTCAATTACTCAAATAAAAAATAATTATATTTTTATATTATTTTATTTGTACAAATTTATGATTTCTCTTAGGCCAATACGTAAAATTCGTATTATGCTTAACACTATCTCACGAGGATACAAATGCTCTTGAACACTGACACACTGCCTCCTGCTGTTGTTCTAATCTTCCCATCTACCAGCTTTCTCCACAATTAGAGTTTTGCCCGACACCATTTTCCCCTGCATATAAAACTATAAGGACTGATTTCAATCTGTCAAGCTTTTTATTTTTTAACTTAAGGATGGTAGTTATCCTAGTTGTAACTATATACATACTTTTGAATCTGAAAAACCAAGAAGTTTCTTTTTGCAGCCGAGTCATCAAAGACTCATCTGCATTTATTGGAGATTACAGATCTCAATTTCATTTCTGATATGGTAATTAGTATTAATTGGAGTTTTAATCATATAACCAACAGAAAATTCGGATTCTGATAGTGAAAAATGGTTACGGATGCAAAGTCACGCAGAACTAGATCAAATCTACTATGTAGTGATTTCATTTCGCAAAATATAATTGGTATTCACTCGATCTTCCAAGATCCAGATGAATTTTAGAATTGTTTGATTAGAAGGAAACATGTCAAGCTAATGTAAGAAGACCATTTCTCTTCAGAATCCTTTGAGTTTCAATTTCACGTCAATGGTTTCTCCAGTTTGTTTTCTTTTCACTATGTCTATAGTTGGTCGACCAAATGCAGGCATCGAATCTGTGCCAAAGTAACATAATCGCACGTTCTTGCCCACCATCTTTGCGAGTTACAGGTTGCGATTCGAACAAACTGTGGGGGAGCTTGAATTTGTTGGGTCTACCAAATTCCTGATATGAAATTTGATTTTAGCACCACTTAGGTAGCCGATCTACGGATTGTTTGGCACATTAAATGTCCACCCGGATCCCATAGTTGATAAGGAAAAAGTTATATCAAGCCCAGTCCAATTCCAAGCGTAGTTGCTCATTCAACTTACTTTCACTGTTTTCTGCATAAGAAAGCAGAAGTTTTCACTGAAATTTAGATATCGAAAAGGTAATAAGCATCAATTATCACTCAAATATCAAAAGCTTTCACCTTTTCTAAATTTATCCGCACTCTTGCAGAATCACAGACTATCACGCACACTACAATCCTGCAATATCAAAATAACTTGTGATTTTGAGTGCCCTCTCTCCGGCAGGTAGCATGATTCCATTGTTTTGGTTTGTACATCTACGCAATGACAAATCCTGACAAAGATCTAATAATCAACATCTCAATTTAGACGACCAAAGTTGAATAGTAATCATATGGAATGACCAAATTCGGGACAGGCATGCTCTTATTACAAAGTAAACATTTCAATTTGAAGGATCGTGAAAGTACATAGTTGGTGGAACCCAACTGCAACGTTGGACTTGTAAACCAACAAAAGAGATGTGCTCTCCGAGCTTGTTACACCTGGCAGAGATTGGAAATTAAACCGTCCGAAAATCCTTGCTTAATGTCCCACTTTCAATTATGAGTATTCATTTTGCAAGGCGAAAGCACCAAACTTTCAGGAAACCAGAAACTCCTTTTCGTGACCTCGAAGCTTCCCGTAAACAAAACGGGGATGCCAGTAACTCCCCAAACCATAGCATTTTAACAAATTTAGCACAACCTGTAGAAAGTTACGGGTAGAATAGAAATGTAATTTGCTACTTATTGCAATTATGAACTCACATGTCCTCTCGGTCTTTCCTTTTTTAATTTTTTCTCTTCAGTACTACTTTGGCTAGTTAGTTAGAGACGTTATAAAGCTCATCTTCCGCATGAGGAGGAGGGTAGCTAGCTAGCTAGCTAGCTTTGTCACCACGTTATAATATATTTTTAATACCAAAATAGGTATGGATGAGATCCAACTCATACTCTTCAACCACTGTTATAATTTATGGTCTCCCCCAGTCCCAGTGGCATAATAGATTCTACCGTTGAAACATTGCAACCCATTCCTCTTATACTTTTAGGGTCAATGTAACCAAATAAGCTTGAAAAATGGACAGTCTAGAAAACAGTTTTATTCTTTTATTTGGAGAATTTTCTAGTTTAGTCCTTTCATTTTAACTATTTTTAGTTTAATTCAGTGTAATTCTCGTTGAAGTTCAATAATACATAACTTTATTTTTAACACGTACAAAATTATTCTCACTTTTAAAACAATTAAAAGTGTCACGAAGCTCCAACTAAACATAATATAATTTTGTGTTGAAAAAAGAACAGAGAGAGACAGAAACATGGTCCAAATTGTGACATAAGACCTAAAAGGCTAACACCAATACAAATGAAGAATTGGAGTGAGTAGCAGGCGCAGGCGGTCATTAACATTTTATTGTCCCCACTAAACAAAGCACATTCAATTCTATGATAAAACTAAACCCTCAGATTTTCCCTCTTTATTTTACCTGCCAAGCTTCGAAACCCCCGACTCAGCACACCCGTCTCGTCTTTACCCTTCCAATTTTCAAATCACCAGTTTCAACCTTTCTTTTGATTTTTTTTCTTCTCCTTCACATTTCATCAAACACCAACCAATCCCTTCTCTTCCCACTCTTTCTTACCCCTTAAATCAATCATCTTAAAACCTCTCTCTTTTCCCCTCTGACTACCATTTTGTGGTTTTGACTTGCTTTCTGGGTCACAAATGGTGACTGGTGGCGGGGCCCACCCAGACGAGGGTGGCGATAGGAACCGACCGGGGTCTAGAGGATCGGCGGCTGTAGTAGCCACCAGGTCATGGGGTAACACCACAGTGTCTGGCCAATCGGTCTCGACTAGTGGCAGCATCGGTTCTCCCAATGCTACACCGGCCAGTGACAGCACTTTTCCCAGGTTGAACCACGCCGACGACGCTACTACTCAAGACGCTGCCGGGTCAGTCTTGTCTTATGCCTTTGAGGGCCTTTTGGCTTTTGTCTGCGACTCTGTGTTATAAATTCTTGGTCTTTTTTCTTTTATTTTTTATTGTCATTTACAATTGTGTTAGGATTTTTATTGTACAATGCCTACTTTCAGTTTAAAATTGCGTAAAGTTATAATGTTTATAATACCCATGAAAGCTGATACTTACTCGTCAATTGTGAATTATTCATAGCTGAATTTTGTTTTTCTGGTAATTCTGTCTTTGTTAAACTTTTCCTGCTAATTGAATTTAGTATGCTTGATTACAAGTGCAAGTTTTGCGAAAGTTCATAACTTTTCAAAATCTTTTATTTATTTGTACTTTGTAGCTGTGGGCTTATGTCCATTCTTTTCCAATAAATTTTTGGTTGGAGCTGAATTTTTCTATATTTTTTTGAAGAATACTAAGCCTTTGTTAATCATTGCATTGAATTATATATATGTAATCTTATTTCATTGTATCTGCTTTTGTTATAATATAACAGTAGCAAGAAGAAACGAAGAGGTCAAAGAGCAGTTGGAGCTGATAAGACTGGTAGAGGACTTCGTCAATTTAGTATGAAAGGTATTTGTTTGGTCCTGGTATCCATTTTCCTGTTGCAGCTTTATAAATCATGCGAAAAGAATGTCTAGCTCCTTTACTCTCCATGACGGGCATTTTAGCTGACTTAATTGTTTCACTGTTTTGAGCACTTTCAGTGTGTGAAAAGGTGGAAAGTAAGGGCACAACCACTTACAATGAGGTTGGTGGTTTCTTGAAATGATTCTTTAGAGTTTTCACAATTTGCTTTATGGTTCATTCTTTACTTTCCTTGTTTAATTGTAATGCCAAAAAGTCTATTTACACAAACATTTTTGGTACTATTTTTTAAATTGTGGGTGAAGAGTGGATCCACATTGCTTCCACTTTGGATGTTGAGAGGTCAAATGGATAAAGGCTTAAATGTTATAGTCTGAGAACTGGAGTGAAGATAGATGGACAGGATGAAATATGTGTTTCATTTTTTTGCTTCAATTGGAACTGTGGATTTGTAAGCATATATTTCAATCTTTATGTTGCAACACCTAAAGGTGTTTTTTTCTTATAACACACCGTGTTGACATTTGAGATAGATCGAGAATTTGTCTCCACAAGGATTTCATTAAAGAAGAGTTGTGCCCTGCTGTCATCATAGTAGATGTATATATGTTACTGGAATCATGTTCACATGAACTGTCTTTGTTGAGCATAGAATGCACCAGTTGGATGTATTCTGTCAACTGATTCGATCCTTTTTGGTTGATTTATATATTTTGATAAATTTTGCTTCTATAGTCATGCTTCATCCATCAGTTTGAAACAAAAATTTTATCACTACAACATGTTTTTCAATGTATACAAAGTCTGTTCTCTCTCGTTCTCTTCACTTTCAATTGCTTACACTATGGTTTATCTAAGAGTTGCATGCAATTACTAGGTTGCAGATGAACTTGTGGCAGAGTTTGCAGATCCTACCAACAGCATCTCATCCCCGGATCAGGTTTCGTGTTTTTCAACTAAATATGATTAGTACCTTTTGCCATTATTGATTTTCAAGGAAAAATTGGAACTTAAATAGGTAGTTCTCCTTGAATTATATGTTTTCAGCAACAATATGATGAAAAGAACATAAGGAGAAGGGTATATGATGCCCTTAATGTACTCATGGCATTGGATATCATATCCAAGGATAAAAAAGAAATACAGTGGAAAGGTCTTCCTCGAACTAGCCTGAGTGACGTTGAAGAATTAAAGGTGCACCTGCATTTCAATTTTCATCTTCTATTGCCATAATTAGTTTTCCTAACTTTGTTGTGGATCACATATGACATGATCCAATTCCTTGAATGTGACTTAGCAGGCAGAGCGCCTTGGTCTGAGAAACAAAATTGAAAAGAAGGCTGCTTATTTGCAAGAACTGGAGGAACAAGTAAGGATTTAGTTCTATGTTTTCAACACGCAGTTATGAGTTGCATGCTCTTAGCCTGGGACACTCTTATGTTGGAATATGTAGCTAATCTGTGTCTGTGCACTAATTTCTTACTTCTTTAATAAGTTCATAGGTCTTCAGAACCTGATTCAACGTAATGAGCAATTATACAAATCAGAGAATACTCCCAGCGGGGGTGTGTCCTTACCTTTTATTCTGGTGCAGGTAAATCTCTCTCTAAATTTGCTTATGCTATGGATTTTCACCAATTCAGTGGAGAAGTTTTTGGCCTTCAACCAATGATTGGTACACACAAGATTTAAGAGCAGTCCTTTCATGCAGAAATGCTGAGGGGTAGGACTGGCTCCTCACTTCCCTTAATAAGAGTCCTACTCAGTGGGACAATAATTATGCAGTGCCTTTAGTGTGGATATTGTATCATTGTCTATCATTTATTCTTTTGTATATACTTGCTTATATTTATTGCCTCATTTGTGTGCTTCCACAAGTAGGATGCTTTGAAGGTTGGATGTTTTTCATGGATAAGCTAGATTTTGTAAGCCAATCAATTGATTTATATGAACATTCTAGGTCTAAGAGTGTTTGTTAAGGTAGGTGGGATGAAAGTCATGTGTATATTATACCTTTTTCTAGACTTCTGTCATCAATGACGGACATGTACTGTGACTAATTTGTGAAGTGCCAAAAATTTGCACATTGAGACGATGTTGAAAAAATTGTGCATTGGTATTTAACAATTACTAGTATCATTGGTGACAGTTGAAATTAAGTGATATTAACAATTTGGATGGGCTCTTAAAAGCTTGAGAACTAGATAGAGAGAAAATTTTCTTTTCATTGTGATTTCAGGTTGTTTAGTTGGGATATCATTTTTTTCAGAGTTTCATGTTTGGTAATTATGAAAACTAGTGTGATCGGTTGCATTCCCGAAGGAGTAACTGACTAGGCTGCTTTGGAATGGAGACGTTTTGGTGGCTGACTGCATATAGTTGTACGGATTATATATGCTTGCTCAAGAAAATTAAATGGCTTTTGTGTCTAACAATTAAGATTGAGCCTGTCTTTTCCGATTCAAATTTAATGTGGAAATTTGCAAAATGCACCATTCCCAATAGGCATACATGAGTTCAGAAGAAATGCAAACCATTAATCCGAGCTCAAGCTTAGGATTTTTTGGTCAACCCTAGTTAGTTGACCTTGTAAGGCCTAAGTTCCTTTTAGCTTTACCTTGATTTAGGCCGAGGGACAAAGCTCTATTGTCTTTCTAAGTTGAAATGTATCCAATATAAATCCATGTTTAGTCTTCTCTGTGTAATATACGTGCTTATTATATCAACTTTCTTTCCCTGTGTGAACTATGCATGGAAATTTGATATTTGAATATGCGTTTGATTCTGGTGTGCATTTCATTTGTCTGATGCCTTTTCATTTCTTCCCTGGATACTGATTGTAGACACGCCCTCATGCAACTGTTGAAGTTGAAATATCAGAAGATATGCAGCTTGTGCATTTTGACTTTAATAGGTAATGACTGCAAACTTGTTGGTTTTGCTTCATTTCTTCTTGACCAAGAATGATGTAGGTAGAGTTACTTTAGGTTCTGTGACTGTCTGCCCACTGCACAGTAGCTATATCAACTATTATTATGTGGCACTTTACACTTTGTTGGTCTAGCAGCCGTGAGATAACACATCCATCCCAGTTTGAAATCTGCAAAGAGCATCTAATGTTAGTCTGGGGAGGGTGCGTGGGCTATTGGGTGGGAGGCTTCATGGCTATATAATGATGCTACATTTATATTTTAACTGAGAAATTTCTGGATGCATGTTATTTCTCCACTTGTTAAAATATTGCCTCACAAATGCCTAATATTTCTCTGTTATTCTACTTGCAGCACCCCCTTTGAGCTGCATGATGATAATTATGTTCTCAAGGCAATGAAATTTTGTGAGAGACCAAAGAGCCCTGATATGGTTACGAACCTTAGTGATGTAGGCGAAGGTACTAGTATGTCCAGTATGTACCAATCCCAAATTTGTCCACAAAATCCGAACACACCTGTTAGGCCTTCCACCTCACCCCCTCTTCCAGGAATTATAAAAGCACGTATCAAGCATGAGCACTGATTCTGGTCTCC
>JANSVA010000004.1:36025012-36039258 GCA_025504915.1 Erythroxylum reticulatum
ATTGTGAAGAAGTGTCATCTTGTTAGGAAGACACTTCTTTGCATAAAGTTCATCAAGTTTAGTCCAAAGCTTCTGTGCAGTATTACAATTCTACACTTTTTTTATCACTGTTGGTGATAAGTGAAGCATTAACTTGCAATGTGCGACTCTTTGCATTTTGAGTTTCTTCATTGGATCAGTCTCAAGATCATACTGATCTTCTATAGCTCTATAACAATCATATGATTCAAGAAGAGCTTGCATCTGGAGTTTCCAGATGGTAAAATCTTCTTTTCCAGTAAATACGTTCAATTTTTTTCCTACCATTGTGACTGTAGTTTAAAGAACTAAAAGACTTTTACTTACTAACTGTTTTTGATGATTCTTTGATGCTTGGAGTGACTAAGAAATGCCCCAGAAAGTTTCTGATGCTCTGATACCACTTCTATTGGGATAGTTATGTTGTACTGTTGCTTTTAAACAATAAAAGACCGATAAAGATTGTTAACTTTGCAAATAGTATAAAATGCAGAAAGTAAAAGAAGACCAGAATTACTTGGTTCGATAGTTTAAAACTATCTACGTCCAAGGATCTCACTTGTAGAGGTTCCACTATGTCAAAAAGAAGAGAAAAATTGTACAGGGATTGAGTGTTTATGTAAACACTTGCAAAAGAGTCTAAAAACTCCCCAGTACCCACAGGTTAGAACTCTAGCACTCTCTGATAATTTTTCACTCTGATTCTGACACTCACTGATTTTGCTTACAATGCAATGTGAAAATGCCAAAAGTCATCTGATGCTTGAACTGTGCTCTTTTTATAGCTGATTTAGAGAGTTGCTTTCGGAGGAGTTTGCTTTGACTGAGTCAGAGTCTTTATAGGAGCTCTTCACGTGACCCGATTAAACATGCTGCTGAAGCTGTGTGTTTTATGTATGTGTCAGCTTCTTTAATTTGCTTCAGATGTTAATGTTGCTTTGTGCATTTTACATTGTTGTTGCTGCGTTTTGCTTATGACTTATATGTAATACGACAGTGTAGTATGTGTCACGTGGATGTGTCTTAAGTCAATTCATTTCTTTTTTTTCCCCCCATCTGAAGGAACTTTCGAGAGCTTCTCTCTCTTTCACTCATTTCTGCATTAGACACTTTCTTCTCCTCACCTTCAATTCTTCATATCTCTTCTGTTTTTGTTAGTTCTGTGTATAGATTAATGGAGAATAACGTAATTATCATTACATAAAGGAAAAGAAACCAACAACAATCAAGAAAGATAAAAGAAAGTGCTCTCATGGAATTTGAAATCTTGAAGTTCTTAGTTGAATCTTAATGAAATCTTGAACTTTATATCTAAGCTAGTTTCATTCTTCTCTTAATATGCTTTAATTCACTCCTTGTAACTGCTCTCTGATCTCCCCTCAGATGCCTCTCTAATTCCCCGTGTCTCTTGGTTTTTTATTTCAACTTTAAAATTTTAACCAATGCAAGTCCAATATTATAAAGAACACAAGACTAGTATGAGTCCAAGTTTACATAAATTAGGATTTTTCACAATTAGAAGAACACGGGACCCAAAAAGATTATCATCATTTTTACAAGCTACATATAAACTTGAATGAATATGCTTCCAAATGTTTATTTTACAAAATAATTGAACAATATCATATAATAGATACTTTATCAAATATAGAAGTTGAATTTATGGCATTTTCAATAGTTTTACAAGAATATGTATGACAACTGTTTTATAGATGTCACTATGAATACTACCAGTCTTGTTATATTACGTTGTGATAGTCTAATAATAATTAAGGATCCCAAGTATTATTGAAAGATCATACTTGATTTTGAATTGAATTTTCAGTTTTAGATTAACACTTGCTTGGTCATTGTTAGCTCGGCAGAATGTCTGGCAAAAGTTAGGCTGAGTGTACCAGGACACCAACCCACACTTAGCTGAAAAGTCAGATGGTATGAGTATGAGATTACTGAAAAGTCGGACAGTATGAGTTTGAGATTACTGAAAAGTCGGATGCTATGAGTTTGAGGTTAACTCAATGAAGCTCAAGGTCACATTCGCCACGTTTTCTCGTCAAATGCAACTTTTTTTTTTCTCCTTATACTAACAGAAGAATTCAGCCTTTATCTTTACACTTTGCTCTCACGTTAGTATTACAAGTTCTCTGAACCTTTAACTAAAGTTAAGAGAAATATATGACTGGAGCTAAAGAAGAAACCAAAACATGCGCATGCTGCGTGCCCCAACTTTTTAGTTCTGCGACATGGGTCCATCATGTAGGGAAAGAAAAGGGGTGAATTATGGAAATAATTCATCATACAAGCGCCATGTGAATTCAAAACGCTTGTGAACGTGTGATTCAGATAAAAACAAAGGATCATCAAAACGTTGATGTATTCTTGTCTCTACTGTTGTTTTTAGTATTTGCCACTTCCATTCCAGACAAGAGTTCAGGAGCTAGTCAGTAGTTAGCAGTGTCATCGCCCAATATCACTACAAAAGTGAAAGAAAAATGTTCTCAGACCATATCATCTGTGACCACTTAACAGCCCTTGTGTCCCTTTTAACTACAAAGAGATTAGCTATGCCCCACACACATTGACAAACGTACATGAGCATCCTATAAGGCCATGATCCAACACCATCATCCCTCTGTCAGTTTCTATACTCTTATCCTATTTAACTTTTTCTCTCACGCCTGTCTACCACCAGATATTGCTTGGAAGGCTCATAATTTGTTGATTTCCAAGTCATTTGTCCTTTGTTTCTTCCTTTTCTATCAGTGTTTCTTGTTTCCATCATGTCATTTTATGCACATGTACAACCACCTTGTGAAAAGCTTGACTCTCAATAATTTCGGCTCCTCAAGCAGCCCCATATTAAATACGGATAGATACCAAATTAATAACCAAAGTAAGACAATCACTATTCGCCAAGCATCTCTCCACTTTTTATGTTTTAATTAAGATGTACAGAGGCAATTGCCCCAAGATGGTTTATCTAAGGTCTATGTTCATGGCGGCTTTTGGTTCCATTATTTTCACATTAGTCTCAGAAAGCGATAGAACTCTAACGTGCATTGATTGCTGTTCATGTGGAGGGTCAAAATGTCGCTGGGATTCTATGCATGATCAAGTAGATTAAAGAGATGCTTGGACAAATTAGTACAAGAAACAAGTTCTACATGAGATGTGTAGGGTCGGCAAGGCAGCTTTCCTTCAAGTAATTTTCATTCAATAGATACCTTCCATCCGTCATGTTATTATCATATATGAAAGGAGATCCAGCAATATATGAAGCATGATTCATGCCATGTTGAACTCATTAGGAGGACGGAGATATCAACAGTGTGTGTAAAATATCAGCAGAGCCTCATGGAAATATTAAAGTGATTCATCATATTGAAAGATATAATTGGGAAAAAAAAAATGGGATGATACACATGCATATATACTATGTCACAAAGCTGATGAACAAAAAGAAGAGGAAAAAATGAAAAATCTCAAGAGTTTATATGGGATATACTCTTACTCGTGTTTCCTTTTTCTCTAGGATTCCCTCTCTTCATCATCCTTGGATTTACCTGTAGAACTAGATCCTGTGGTCATTCCTATGACCTGACTATGTGTGAATCTTTGCAACTGTATCATTCGGGCATAACACCCATCAGGATAGTTTTTTAGTAGATGTGAATGTGATCCTTGCTCCACAACCTTCCCATCGTCAATTACAGCAATGACATGGGCATTTCTGACAGTTGATAACCGATGTGCAACAACGATAGTGGTCTTTCCTGTGCAGGCACGATCTAGAGCCTCCTGGACAGATCTCTCCGACTCGGCATCAAGTGCACTTGTTGCCTCATCAAGTAGCATAAGCTCTGCCTTCCTTAACAAAGCACGGGCAATGGCAATTCTCTGCTTTTGTCCACCAGATAACTGAACTCCCCTCTCCCCTACAAATGTCTTGTACCCGTCTGGCAATGCAGATATAAACTTATGAGCATTGGCCAAATTAGCAGCTTCAATAATTTCAGCCTCAGTAGCTGATTCGTTCCCATAGGCAATGTTTTCATAAATGGTAGTAGCAAACAGGCATGGCTCTTGAGGGACTAGTGCCATATGCTTCCTCAGGGACTTGAGATTGTATTTTCGAATGTCCTTTCCATCAATCATAACACGACCGGATGATGGATCATAGAATCGCAGTATCAGTGCAATGACTGAGCTCTTACCACAGCCACTAGGACCAACAAGAGCAAGCGTCTTCCCAGCCCGTGCACGAAGATTTAGGTCACGGAAAATAGGAACATCTGGACGAGTTGGATAAGAAAAGTCTACATGCTTTAGTTCAACATCTCCACGAATATGGTCAGGAAGTGGGGTGGCATCTGTATCATCAGGCTCAATCTCAGTTTTGTGGTCAAGTAGATCAAAGACTGACCGCATGGCTCGACCACCTTTGATGAATTCAGGAGCTAGGGTTAAGGTTTCGGCTGCACCATTGGCAGAAACCATAAGGACCATAAAAACTCGAATTGTCTTCGAGAAATCGGAGATTTCATGCTTCACAAGCCAAGATGCATACCAAAGACCAAGAGCATAGGAAGCATAAAGTGAAAACTGAGCAACACCATATCCGCTTCCAGCAATTTGTCCCTTCCAAAAGCAACGTCGGAGAGGCATTTCAAGGTTGGTAGAGAAGAGACCAACTATTTTTGCTTCTGAATTGAAGGCAGCCACTGTTCTTACATTAGCAATGGCCTCTCCTGCCAGTTGTGTGGCTTTGGCATGGGCAGCTTCTAGGTCTCCAGAGAAACCAGTCATGAACATTTTCTGTTGAAGGAAAAAGGAAATGGCCAAAAGATTATTAGTAGCAAGTATTTTGACACAAATTAATGTGAATTTCCATAGTGATTGTGTATCCTAGATGCAAAATTCAAGAGGAGCAACAATATGCAAAAACTATCTGATTTGGAAATCATAATTAGGTGACTTAAATAAGTGTGAATTTACTCCTCAAAGTGCATTGCAATTCTCCAGCTCAAATAATCTACATTTGGTGGAATCATTGAGAAATATCCACAATGAAATCATTGAATTTTTATCACCAGTTATAAATTTGACTTGAATGTTTCCAACATTCAACACAAAATGCTACCTCAGAAGCAGATTGGGATGCATACCTGTAGAACAGTAGCCGCAACAACTAAGGGGAAAACAGCTATGAGGACAAGTGCAAGACGCCATTGCAGAACAAACCCAGCTGTGCAGGCTACTAGCATGAGAGCAGTATTTTGCACAATAACTGAAATCCTGTCTCCAATTGCTGATCTGACATTGTTTGCATCAAGTGCCAATCTTGCTGCAATTCTAGCACTCTCATTTTCCTCCTGATCAAACCATGCCATATCATTTTTTAGGACTACTGTTAGCATTTTCTCCCTCACTCTTTTTGTAAGATTTTCACCAACAATATCCCAGAAGAAATGCTGAAGTGTATTGAAGATAAGTGCTGCGGATGAGAGACCAATTAACAGATAGCAATATTTTTCAATCTCTCTGATCATATAACCATGATCTGGATTGTAGTAGACACTGAGAACAGCGCTGAGAACATAAGCAAAGAAAGCACTAAGGGAGCCACAAACAACAGACCCTATCGACCCAACTAATGCATAGACCCATTCAGGGGAATTCATCTTTGCAAGTCGCCAAAAGGAACTAGCTTGTTCCTTAAAAGGGAGCTTTTCAAGGCGGTAGCTGGGATGCAAGGCATCAAGGGAGAGACTAAAATCTGAAGTTGAAAAATCGGACAGTCTGCGTGAATATGGTGATCTGCCATATGAAGAATTTCGTGCAATTATTGGTGAGCTTACTGAGTTCCTTGCACTGGAAGGTCTGTACACAAAAAACCATGCAAGTTAAGAATCAAGAAAATCAACAGGAATATGGGTGTTTTGGAGGGATAACTAGAATAGCTAAAGACTTAAATATAGTATGTTACCAAAGTTAATGAAGCTACCTGGCACTGCTCTTTCGGGCATTGTTTAGAGCTGTTTCATGTGCCATCTCCTGCATTCTTATGAGCTTTGCATAAACACCATTTTCACCCTTGGAGATGAGTTCATCATGGGTTCCAATTTCAGTGACACTACCCTGCTGAAGTACTGCTACGAGATCAGCTTTGCGAATAGTGGATAGCCGATGGGCAATCACAAGAGTTGTCCTTCCAATCATGAATCTATCAAGGGCCTCTTGCACCAATTTTTCTGATTCAGAATCCAAAGCACTTGTCGCCTCGTCTAAGAGCAGAATTGCAGGGTTTTTCAGCATTGCCCTTGCTATAGCTATTCGCTGCTTCTGTCCTCCTGAGAGCTGCAGTCCTCGCTCTCCTACCTGCCATTTTCAGTTTGAATTTACGCTTTTTCTTCAATTTACTGGTGCTTCATAAATTAAATGTTTGAGAGCGCATAACCTACTCAGTTAACCTACTCAGAAACAATCTTGTTATTAGATAGGAGCTCATTTTCTTATTAGGATAGACTACATGGTATGTTAGAACTTCAAGAACTTGTAAAAGGAATTCGATGACCATTACTTTTGTTCATCCAAAAGAAGGAAAAATGTTTTCAACTCAGGAAATCCATTCTGCATGTTCAAGTAAATGTCTAAAATTGTCAGCATCAAGAAGACCATGCAATGAAGGACTATCACTGTATTTTTTATCACAACTAGTTAAGATTTTATGCCCTCGGAATTTAGTACAATCTTCATGGCATCTATCATGTCCTCTCTTGAATATTAACTATTCCATACTTATCTGCATAAATTTATAAAAACCTTCCCGTGCACATGCATTATTGACTGGAGCATGTTACCTTCTTTAAAAAGTATGCATGGCCAAACTACATCGCCAGGTTGACTTCTAAAACAAATTGAATAATGTTAGGTTATGGTTGTTGACCAAATAAACCATTCAATCTCGAGGACCCCTTATGCTGAAGCAGCAATTATATGTCAATAAAAAATATAACCAACTTCGATTTCATTAGTCAAGATCCATCACTTCATTTTTTTTTTCCAGAACAATCAACTTAAACCCACTGTCCCACCTTCCCCCAACTGCCTTAAAGGCAATACATTAACCTGTTCATGACTGTGCTAACTAAGCAACTGAAATGGATAGATATCAAAAGAAATATAATACTCAATTAAGCTTACTTGATTTGAGATTTTGATTTTTAAGATGTTAGGATAAGCTAATATACCCCAACAAGCAAGGGAGATTACCGTGCCAAACTCTTCTGAAAAAGTAATAAAGAATTTTTTTCCTGAGAATATCAGTTAATTCATGTCTTCAAAAGAACTTACCTGTGTGTCAAAGCCTTCGGGTAGCTTGACAATAAACGAATGAGCATTTGCAACTCTTGCAGCCTCTTCAATCTCAACTTGACCTGCATCAGGCCTTCCCAGGAGAATATTTTCTTTAATGGTGGTAGCAAACAGAGCAGGTTCTTGACTGACAAGTCCTATTTGTTGTCGTAACCATTTCAGCTTCAATGTCTTGATGTCATGACCGTCAAGAAGAACTTGTCCTGAAAGAAGTAATTAATATAACATACGACTAACTCAAGCCAAGTATTATTTCCGTTGAATTAAAGAAGCTAATATTTATGCAGTTGGAAGATATAAACTTTGTCAACAAAAAGTTCAGCAATTTCGCAGGATTAGGAGGCAGTGAGAATTGTGAAGACCCAAGTGTAGCAAAATTTACCAGCGGTAGGATCATAGAATCTCTCAATGAGGGAGACCACAGTACTTTTTCCAGAGCCACTGCTACCAACCAAAGCAATAGTCTTGCCGGCAGGGACATTAAGTGACAAATTGTTAAGAATTCGAACCTCAGGTCTTGATGGGTAAGAGAAGTCAACATTTCTGAGCTCTACTAACCCAGTAACAGAGTCTAATTCTAACCCAGATTCACAGTTGCGATCTATAGAAGGCTTGTGATCAATTATACGAAAAATTTTAGCAGCTGCAGCTTTTGCCTTTGCCAATGCGCTCATGCTAGGGGCTGATTGCCCTAAACCCCTGGAAATTTAACAATAATTCTCGTGAACAAGTTTCAAGTGCCAAAAAAAAAAAAGGAGAAGAAGAAGAACCAAAAATCTCAGTTCGTTGACACTTACAATCCTCCTACCATGACAGCGAACATGGTGGCAATGGCTAGTCCTCCATTGGTGTAATGGTGCCTAACAAGGTAACCTCCATACCACAGAAGAAGAGCATAGCAACAGAAGACAACAAAATAAGTTGCACCTAATCCCATCCCTTTCGCAAATCCACTCTTGTATCCGATTCTTTGAGCAACCTTCAGCGCCGATGAATAGGCCTGCAATGCCCTCGATTCCCCAACAAATGCCATAACGACTCGAATTTGAACTATTGTCTGCAATTTTGCTTCAAATTACCGATGCCCAGGTGCTAAAACAGAGGAAAATTGTCCAAAAAAAAAAAAACTTGGATTACACGTCCTTGCCTGTTCTACTATGTTTCCGGCCTCTGATAGTGCATCTTGACTCTTACCACTAAGCTTGGCTAATGTGGTAGTGTGCACAGCTCCGATAATGGCTATGAGAGGAACCACTGCCAGAGTGACCAGCGCCAACTGCCAAACGGCGGTGAAACCCACCACAAATCCAGAAACAAAAGTTGCCATGTAGTGAATGAAATTACCCAACTGCCAAACAACCAAAGAAAAAACATTTTTAACCAACAAAATCTAAAATTAACAACCAAGTACGAGACAGAGTATTGTTCTGTTTCACCTTCTCACTGATAGCATCCTGCACAAGCACTGCATCGGTGTTAATGGCGATAACTACATCCGAGGTTCGGACCTCTGTATCAAAGTACTGAATGTCTTGGTTAAGTGCCGCTTCTAGGTATTTGATCCTCATCTTCGTTGTTTGCCGCTCTCCGGTCCACATCCAACACGATATCTCTGTCATCAAATTTAAACATGTAATTTATTTACGTAAGCTATGAAAATGGCAACCAAAAACCAAATCCTGAGAAAATTGAACGAGGGAAAACTGTTTCAGAACAACCTGCCCATGAAGAAGCCCAGATTGCAGCACCAACAACGAGAAAGTAAAATGCGTACTGCAAGTTCAAAACAGAGTAGTTTATTTTTCAATGTTTTGGCGGATTGATCACATAAAGATGGAATCTTTGTGAATTTGAGTTTCACCTTTAAAACTTCTTGCATCATTTTGTCCATGTTATTGGCATTAGAACCGAATGAGTTAACGAGATCGGCGAAAAATCGAAGAAAGATGGGCAGAGAAGACCCGTGTACAAATGCACCAATCGACCCAATTGTCATCAACACATAATCCAACCCATCAGCAAATCTGAAAAGCTCACAAAAACCAACCGTAGCTACATCCCCTGGTTTCTGTCCACTACTACTGATGCCATCTTTCCTGGGCTCAGAACTCTCCATATCTCTTCTCTGTAGTTCAGCTTCTTGACAACTAGATTCTTTTTGTTGGTGGTGATGTTCTTGCTCTCTAGAGAATGAGTTTAATGTTAGAGTTGGCGTTGGAGGTGTGGAGGGGTTGCTTTTATAAGAGTCAGAAGGAGGAGCAGACACGAGTTCAAGGCCTTGCATTTCGGACCATTTCCATTGCTCAATCGTCTTTATCTCTTGAGACTCTTGTGACATTTGCAAAACTCTCTCTTTGGCTTAGCCTTAGCCTTAGCTTAGCTTTTTATTGAACAACAACAACAACAAACGCACCACCACTGCCCTTCTCTCCTGTGTCTTTATTGTCTCACTCTACCTGGCTTTTCAGCTCATGCTCGCTCTTTCTTTTGTTTTCTTTTTTATTCTCTTTCTAGTTGGTTGTTTTTCTTCTTTTTTTACCATCTCGGAAGTTAACTTGTTCTCTTTCCCTACCTGCGTTTGTATTTCTTGCAAAGTCGCAATTTTTCATCCATGGACTGACGTGTTTCAATGCTTAGTACAGTAAAACACACCAATCATAAATAACCAAGGGAATAATTATACAACGTTAAAAAGAGAGACTTGAGAGATTGAAACTACTGGTTTAAGGTTATTGCGAACTGGAGTTAGTGGGTTCTGTGGTTGCTTCAGTTTTGCTTATATTGTAAAAAACATGGAAAGTGACGGATGATGACTTAGCAGATACAGTGTGTGAGAGAGAAAGAGAGGGAGATTTTCCACCCGACAAGGAATACTGTATGAAACTTGGAGATGAGTTTTTGACCAAAACACATTGATGGTGGTGGCAAACCAATACGACTTCACTATTTCTTTTTCTTTAATTTTTCCCTCTTTAGCCTATATTGTTTAAGTCTGAGAACAGTTGTTGGTCTCTTCTTGCTTCCATTCAGACTGTGGAGATGTAAAACAGAAGAAAATGTGCATGTCCATACCTTACCTCTGTCCCTTCCCTTCAAATCCGCCGTCCTTTGCTACAAAATTTTGCTACACTTTTTGGGGTTAAGTTTTTTACTTTTATATGCTCATTAGTAGTAGATTCCATAAAGTTAATATAATGTTATATTGTTAAAGCTATTAATTAACTCTTAAGTACTACTTATGTGACAAATTAACATAACTCTTAAATTACTAATTAAATATGATACAAACTATTAATTTATTATATCTTTCTTCAATTATTAATTTAAGTTAAGATTAATTTATTCGGGTCAGTTTTAGGAACTATCGAAAATAACCTCTCTTTCGTAAGATTGTGTATTATTAAACTCCTTCAAATTTTAAAATTTCACTAGTAGTTGTTGGGTTGAGCTGACTTAGATTATCATATTAATAATATTTTATTAGTATTTTTAATTGAATTTTAGGAAAATAAATTTTCTAAAAATTTGAAAACTATAAAAGAAATTAAAAGGTTAGGAAGTTTATTAAACTAAAAGGAGGGGTATATATGTTTTACCCTTTGATCTATTACTTATAATGATTCATGTTCTTACATACATGGAATAACCATCATTGTCAATGTTCTTATCGTAATTAATTTAATATCTAAGAGTTATGTCATACGATTAAAAGATTAAAAATTCAAGATATTTTCTCTCTCTCTCTTCCTATATATATATTTAATAAATAACTATTAAAACCTTTGATTAAGTTATTATTTTATTTTCCATTTAAATCAACAGGCACCGACTTCGAGTTAATTTATCCTCAGACGGTGTAGTTTTTTAATATATAGGTAAAAAGTGTCAATGTAAACTCTAGCTAGAATCGTCAAAGGGTGGCCACGAGAAAGACTGCTATACTTCGTTGTCTGGTTAAGTTTCCAACATTTTAGTTTAAAGATTTAAGAAAAGAAATATATGTCAGACCAAACAGCTAGGATCCTATAATATCCTAACCAGTCTTGTCCTGGAATCTTTACCCGCGTAAATAAAAACTCCAGTTGCTTTTTTTTTTCATATAAGAAGGAAACTGAACAGTAAAGATTTTATTTTAACCTGCGTAACTAATAATATTTTGTTTCTCCACTGTAATGAGATTCCAGGAAAATGTCAGGACATCCTGAAAAGTCTCGACTCTTTGTCTAAAAGCCACAGCGATTTCTCCTATTTCTTTCAAATGGAACCTTATCTTCCGTGCCTTCACAACCTTGGATGTTGTGGCTCCGAGGTATTGCATAAAAGGGCATAACATAAGATTATTTAATTAAATGTCGTACTAGTCTATTAAAGTTTATAATGGACCCAGCTTTTTTTACATAAATTGAGAAGATCACGCCATAATATTAACAATCAATCCACTAGATTTGTAGCTAAAGAAAATATTTAGAAATCTTTGTATTTACTTTGATTTATTCACTTGCCTTGTGTAGATATCAGCCTTGTACATAAATACACTTGTACATATCAATACAAGTGATCGAATTCATTAAGCTCTATTTCAATTATCATCGATCAAAGCTAGGTCTTTATTTATAGCCTACAAAATCGTTGAGTCATTTTTTCAAACACACTGTAGACCAGAACAATATCATTACTATCCAACAACTATTGTTGTTGGACAACAATATCACTGTCGTCCAAAATTTGATTGTAGATGTCTAACATTGGATTGTAAGATTTGAGAATCTTTTTGTGAACCTTACGTTAAAACTTTATTGTTAATGAGTACAGTTAATTTATACAGAGAGTTCAATGGATTTTATCCAATGATCTGAAATTGTTACAATCCAATAGCTAACATTTATAACTGACTCTGACAGACTAAGATTACAGTTGATATTTTGTTATGACGATTTACGTGTATGTTGTGCAGGTGCATGGTGAAGTGGCTAGAATCCTCTAGAAGCAATAGAGAAGGCTTGGGCTTTTACTTGCTTGTTTTTCGTTTGGGCTGGCTGGCTGTTTTCTTGTTAGGTCAAGTTGTAAACCTACCCATATGTATTATTTTCATCACAGATTACGGTTTTTGTCACGCTTCTATTGCTCTATCTTTTTCTTTCTATCTTCTTTAGAGCTCAAGTTTGTTTTCGGTAGATTTGGTCTTCTTTCACAACATCCATATCTATCCAGATTTATGAACACTTAGCTGGGTTTTTTGTGTAATTTGTTATTGCATAATATATTTGTTTCGTTTAGTGTTGGTTATTGAACCATTAGGATTCTTTGGTGAACTCTCTACTATGGAACTTTTTTTTTTAGACAATTGTGACGCAAATTGCTAATATGGATGGAAACAAATGTGAATCAGTATCTATCAAATTCAATGGAAAAAATTTTGCTCTTTGGGAATTTCAATTTCAGATATTTGTTGAAGGAAAAGGTTACTATGATATTCTTGATGGATCCTAACAAGATGAAGAAACTTTTGAAGGAAAGAATCAATGGAGACCGCTCAGATTATTACTTGGATACTTAATTCATTTGAACCAGATATCACACTCAGTCTTCGGTCTTTCAAAATTACAGCAGTGATGTAGAAACATCTTTAGGGAATTTATTCTCAAGTAGATCAATCAAGGCAATTTCAGCTTGAATAAGAAATTGCTAACTTCAACCAAGAAGATTGAGAAATTCATATTTATATTGAAATACTAAAACTATGGACAAAACAAGATATGATCTATTCAAATATTGCCTCAGGTGCTGCATATTTGGAGATTAAAAAGTAAAGGGATCATATAAGAGTAATGCAATTCCTCATGAAACTTCGACCTGAATTTGAAAATGTAAGGGCCACTTTAATTAATCGAGGTGACTTGAGTATGGAAGCTGTTCTTGGAAATCTTATTCTCGAAGAAACGCGACTGAATACACAGGATCAACTAGCTATCAAATCTAACTATGTTGATGCAGTTTTTTTGCCCTCACGTGGTAAACTGTTACAACGAAAGAATGGAGATAAAAAATAACATTCAATACAGATATTGTGGTGAACTTGGACATGTGCAGTCTCATTGCAAAAAGTGCAATATGTGCAATTATTGCA
Source organism: Erythroxylum reticulatum (assembly GCA_025504915.1). NCBI lineage: Eukaryota > Viridiplantae > Streptophyta > Magnoliopsida > Malpighiales > Erythroxylaceae > Erythroxylum > Erythroxylum reticulatum. Next base: position 36,038,532 of record JANSVA010000004.1, read on the forward strand.
AATAATCTGGACACATCATTCTGAATTGTAGAGTTCTGAAGAATAAATAAGGTCATTCAGCATTTGTTACTATGGGCAATGATGAAGAAAATTCCAATGCTAAAGAGACCCCAATTTCATTACAAATGATTCAAAAGATAATTCAAGACTCAGTTCAAGCAATTCTTCTAAGTGCTATTTCTTCCACTTTTTCTGATACCAGGGTATCAGCTAAAGGAATTGAATTTGTTTCTTAGTTCTTTGATTCAGTCGCCTTTAATCATATGACAGACCAAAAACATGCTTTTTCTGAACTTAAACCTTGTCACTCAAATAGATCAATTACCATAGCCAATGGAAGAAAAATACCCATTAAAGGAATTGGCACTATTTACTTACTCACTAAATCCAACAAATCTATTTGTCTACCTAATACTCTTTATGCTCCTCGCTTAATAGCCAATTTGGTTTCTATTGGACAATTAACAGATCAAAACTAATTGTAAAATTTTCTTCTCTTAGTTGAGATGTACAAGTCCTTCAAACGGGACAAATGATCATGAAGGGGCGTAAACATGGACGTTTGTTTCAACTTGATCTAGATTCTCTTATGTGTCTTATAGTATCACCATTCAATTTTGTTTCACATGAAAATAAAGTTTGGGACTTATGGTATCGACGTCTTGGTCACCCACATGGTAGTAGGTTAGAGTATATGTTCCATTCCAATTTTCTTCTAGACAAATTG
>JANSVA010000004.1:36052013-36062760 GCA_025504915.1 Erythroxylum reticulatum
TTGTCCTCCTCTTTGCTTTTTGTTCGGAGTTTGTTTACCTTCTCTCTGATCTTTGTTACTCTCTGTAACTCAAATCTTTATATCCTGATAACTATACTAATGACTACTTATCGCAACTGGATGCCTAGTGAAGGATTCATATATGTTTACAAGATGCAAAAGGGTTGTGCGAGTGTCAATCAGTTAGCTGATAATAGACGAAGTGTAGAGGAACTCTCATGTATGTAAGGATGTATCCTGTACTTAGTTATAGTTTTTGATGCAAGTGAATTATCTGCTTTCTCTGGCTCCATGTTTACTACTGAAAGTCTGGGTCTGGATCGGGGTCTGGGTCTGGGTTAAGATAAGGTTTGATTCTCCTATTCTATAAAGGCAAATAAATTATTGAAAAACAGTGTTGTCCAAGTCAACCTGGAGAGTGTTGGATGGCGTTGTCATCAATGAATTTGAGGCCTTCACTCTGCCACAGGAGATTCCTGATGTCTTTAGCAAATATTCGAGAACAATCGATACTGATCGTCGATACCTTCTACAAGAATCCTAGTATTTATTCTAGATTTCTCACTCGTTATCGTGCTTGTACGTTTCAATCCTGTAGCTCGTTTCGCTCTGATTCACTTCTTCCTTATTCTCCTCTACGATCGTCCATGTCCTCCGTCACTAACCCTCATGCTGCTGCTCACTCATCGACGGAATCGTCTTCCACCAAAACGGTAAGATTATAAAGCTTATGTTCTGCTACTAAACTTTACTTTTTTGCTTGAATTGTTTACATGTTAATACTGTTTCTAGTTTGTTATATTCTAATTGGCCTTCTGGGAATTGTTGGTCTAGCCTAAAGTGGTTAACTGCAATGGGGTATTTGATATTTTCTTTGTCGGGCTAATTATTTGTGGGGTTTGCGGAGTGCAGGTGAGGGTAATGATAAAGGGGAGAGTGCAGGGAGTGTTCTATAGAAACTGGACAATTGAGAATGCAACACAATTGGGATTGAAGGGTTGGGTGAGGAACAGGAGAGACGGTTCTGTTGAAGCTCTCTTCTCTGGAGATTCTGATAAGGTACTTGAAATGGAGCAGCGGTGTCGTCGTGGCCCACCGGACGCTCTCGTTACTGGTCTCCAGGCTTTCCCTTCCGATGATGATCCTGGTAACGGATTTGAGCGCAGACCTACCGTTTAATCTGATGTTTTTACAGTGCCTGTTGCTCACATGTGGAGTTTTCCACCTTTCAAGACAAAAAATATCTTCGTATCCAACTTGCCTGAATAATTATCTTATTACTTTACTGAATTATATGTTACTATCCTTTCTCTCTAACGTCTACTTATATGTTTCTATGATTTGACTAAATAAAGTTCAGTCTTTGTGGTCCTTTTAGTAGTGGAAACTGAAGCGAAAATTGTTTTGGTGCTGTCTCTGCAAGCTAGTTAACGAGGTGCATGACGCATCTTTATAGGGATTTGAATACTTAATAGCTTCCACATTTCCTAATGGAATTACGTACACTGGAACCGTGCTGAATGGAGGAATAATTAGGTAAGCAGCCCATTCACATCCAAATAGCGGTGATTGAAAGCGAGCATGTTTTTGGGTGCCATGTAGAGAAGGAATTTACGTTGTAGGACAAAATGGATGACATTCCATATACTGCTGATCAAACACTTTCTAGATATTTAAGAACATTATAAGTTTAGGCTTGCCTTCTTATATTGTTGATAAGCTGCAGATGAAATCTTAAATGAAGCTGTGTTATTAGACGAATCAAAGGTTGTTTTGTCTGTGAAGCTTTGTTCTCGAAGACATGATGTTCTTTCCCTGGGTCTTCTCTTTTCTCTTGCACCTCCCTTGTAGTTTCTCGTGCATTTGATGTCACTGAACACCTTCAAATTTCACAAAAAATAAGTTAAAATTCTGCTTTTACGATAATTGTAGTCATTTAGCTAGTAGGGTTTTGATTTTTACCAGGATATTGTAGATTCCTTATTTCATTATTCTTCGTTTATTTGCGCAGTCCAGCTAGTAGTAAGGGGCATCTTTATGTTTCTGTTTAGACGATTGAAGTATTGAACAGATATGCCCCTTTAATTAGTTGACCTATCCACAATGGTTTTCTTTACATTAAAAGATGCATTCATGGTGGTTGGGATTTTCTTGCTATCCCCTCTGAGGTCCATTGATTTCAGGGGGTTATTGTTGATCAATTTATCCATGTTCGAAGGATCATTAGACACCAGGCCATACGCAACATGTCTGAAGTATTCTCCTAGGTTTAGTAACTTGATAATTTTATCCAGCAGCCCTGCTATTAGGGGCCTAAGCCATTAGTGTCCTTGGTTGAGAATGTTGAAACCAGATTCATCCCACAAGGCTTTAATCTCTTCCTTTGATTGCAACATGCTGTATCAGCTTCTTTCGGGGAGCTTCCCACACCTATAGCCTGATCAGGCTAGCCAAGGAGATTCGTCTCGAGTTGGGTTGTCCCAGCGGCTGATGGACTTCATGGTCTATACGGACCAAGTATAGATGCTAAGTAGATGAAATTGGTGTGTGGGTGTCTAGCTGCAATTGCTCAACGAGTGATCATTGTCCCTAGTCTGCCAGTTCGATCATTCTTTGCTCATAATTTACTTCGTTAGAGCTTCTAATCATGCAGAGTTGTAGAGCATTTATTCATTCCAATGAGCAATATGCAACCGTCCTTGACCCTAATTTCATTTATTCAAAAGGACAGAAGAGCTACCACTGTTATGTATGCCTTTTAAATACATGAAAATATAGTTCGACCACAAAGTGGCGCCGGCCATTCTGGAATTTACCTAAAAGAAAATTTTCAAAACTAAGCGCGTTAACTGGTAAAACCGATATGGAGCACTACTGGAGGGCAATGCGTCACATTTTTATGTGTTGATAAGGAGACGAAGAAAATGTGCAGATCACTTCTGGCATGTTATGTTACGGGAGTATCAGTGAAGACATCGGAAAAGAGCATGTCGGGGGATCTGTTTGATGTTTTTCTTGAAGAGGAAACAAGCGAGGACGATGGTCGATTGAAGTTCTCATTATGATGGAATCAGAGATGATGAAGAGGAAGCAAAATGAAGAGGTCGAACAGGCATAGGAAATGCAACATACAGTTCACTACATCCTTTTAACAGAATTTACTACCAAAGTTATTGGGATTGAATATTAAAACCCCATAAAAGAAGGGAAGTGATAACATTCTTGTTGATGCTCTCTCAAGAGCATTAAGTTTAGAGTTGTCCAACATGACCATCTCTAGTATATATACTTCATTATTACAAGAAATTGAAGAGAGTTAGGAGGTTGACTAGTTGATAAAAACATAAATTCTAAGGCTACAAGCGGCTCCATCCCTAAAATAGTGGACATATGGTCTACAGGATTGTTGTAGTGAAAAGGTTGATTGGTGATGGGGGATAAACTATGACTACAAGATAGAATTATCCCTTTATTGTGTGTTGCATTCTAGCCGAAAATGGTGGAGTGTAATTGCATTAGAAGAAAAGATGATCAATAGATTCAAGCTCTCAAGCATTATATGACTTACATAGAAAACTATTAGAACAAATGATCTTGGCTTTTGTTTCTATTCTTCTCTTTGCAGTCAACCAAGTAGTGAAAGAAGTTTTAGGACTTCTGTACTGTTGGTTCGGAGAAGTCCAGTTATTTGAGAAATCTACATTATGAACTTAGCTAAGAAACATACTTATAAACTTTGACACTATCCTTTCTCACTCGTTATTGAAATCTTAACATATTCCATGTAACGTTGAATCCAAGGATAAGAGGATTCTAAGGTCTGATTGTTTTAATACAAAAGGAACTAGCGGAACAATCATTGTTAATGAGGATTAAGATAAGTTTATCCATTCGTTTAATGTTAATCGATAGCAATTCAGGGTCTCTTTCAAAAAAATGCCAGGTTGTGAGGAATAAGCTTTTATGAACTGGTGTTGGTGTCAAATCATCAGCCCCTTTGGCTAGACGAATGATCATACCCCAAATATTAAGTCTAAGCTATTCTAGAGGTGGCTACTATTTGAGTCCAGAAGAATCTATTCAACTATATATCAACATAACAAGCGCAGGCAGAAATCAGAAAATACAGGATGACATCCGATTCACACTCTCTGTTCCTCTTTCAGACCTTATTAGCTTTTGTACTTTTCATTCTCTTCTTCAGATTAACTTTCATCTTCTTCTTTCTTATCCTTCTCTTTGCTTTTTGTTCGGATTTTGTTTACCTTGTCTTGGATCTTTGTTCCACTCTGTAACTCGAATCTTTATATCTTGATAACTATTCTAGTTACTAATTAGCGCAACTGGATGTCTAGTGAAGGTTCATATATATTTACAAGATGCAAAAGGGTTGTGCGAGTGTGTGTCAGTTAGCTGATAATAGACGAAGTGTGGAAGAATTCTCATATAAATAAGGACGTATCCTGTACTTATTTATAGTTTTTGATGCAAGTGAATTCTGCTTTCTCTGCCTCCATGCCTATTCCTGAAAGTCTGGGTCTGGGCCTGACGTTTAAAGTTTAACATAAGATTTGATTCTCCAACTCTATAAAAGCAAATAAATTAATGAAAAACACCGTTCTCCAAGTCAACCTGGAGAGTGTTGGATGGCGTCGTCATCAATGAATTTGAGGCCTTCACTCTGCCACGGGAGATTCCTGATGTCTTTGACAAATCTTCGAGAACAATCGATATTCATCGTCAATACCTTTTACAAGAATCCGAGTATTTGTGCTAGATTTCTCACTCGTTATCGCGCTCGTAAGCTTCAATCCTGTCGCTCGTTTCGCTCTGCTTCCCTCCTTACAACACAATTGGGATTGAAGGGTTGGGTGAGGAACAGGAGAGACGGTTGTGTTGAAGTTTTCTCTGGAGATTCTGATAAGGAACTTGAAATGGAGCAGCGGTACTGGTCTCCAGGTTTTCCCTTCCGGTGATGATCCTGGTAACGGATTTGAGCGCAGACCCACTGTTTAATCTGATGCTTTTATAGTGTCTGTTGCTCACATGTGGAGTTTTCTACCTTTCAAGACAAAAAATATGTTCATATCCAACTTGCTTGAATACTTTGACTGGATCAGATGTTACTATCCTTTCTCTCTAACGTGTAGTTATTTGTTTTTATGATTTGAGTAAATAAAGTTTTGAGTCTTTATGGTCCTTTTAGCAGTGGAAACTGAAGCGAAAATTGTTTTGTGCTGTCTCTGTACCGAAAAGATCACTTCTGGCATGTTATATATTGCGAGAGTATCAGTGAAGACATCCGAAAAAGAGCATGTTGGGGGACCGATTGTCGATTGAAGTTGTCTTTGTTACAAATAATCAGTATAGAACATAAATCACTTTAAACAGAATATAGAACATAATCACATACATGTTATACAGAATTTTTGTATATGCATATAAAAACAAAAAATTACATATTTAAATTATTGTTGTAGTTCCATTAATTAAAGAACTGCATATCTTTTTTTACATAAATTTTTGTTAAAAAGATTATCCTTATCTTGGTGTTCTTGGGATTTAAATTCGAAACCTTAGTTACTTTTGGTAGTTATTTAAAGTATAATTACCATAATGCCCTTCATATGTGTACATGATTCATTATCTTCCACTTAAGATTAAAAAAAAGCTATGTAATGCTCATATTTGTTCAATAACTGGTGTGATCAGCATAATACATTGTCATATATCTGTTAAGAGTATATGACATTTCGATTAACAAATTGATGCTGGGATTTATGTGTCCTTGAGTAGATATTATATAGTATATCTTAGGTTATATCTCGCATTTATACTTTTCTTTGATCTCATTTGGTTTCTTGTGTCATATTCAAGTTTTTTACTAAAGAGACGATGACTATCTATGAATTCTTTTTATGTGAGTCAAGGGTATAAACCAAATGACCTTCTCTATATTCAATTCTCTTTTAAATTAAATTTAAATTACTTTCCTAGAATTATTTCATAGGATCGGATTCGCAAACCTTAAATTCCATTCTCAAGAATGAAACAAGAGTCATAAAAATATATGATGAGGTTTTTCTTAACCTTAAAGGTTTCACACAATGTAAGATGAGATTTGGAGACTTACATTAATCCCTTTTGTGGTCAGTTGTGCACACATGGTATGAGTTATATGCTACAATATTTACCCAAGCATACTCAATGTTTAACTTGAGTTCACTTATCTAATCAAAAACTGTTCAAAACTCACATCTGGCAACGTAAGATATATATAGTGATTAATAAATCACTTTGAACCAATTTCCTTGCGACATTTATGGTTTAAGTTTCTTGCTCTCAATTATCACTTAGATAATAAACTTTAAACATGCCTCATTTCTAGTGAGCATAAACATCAGAGGTGATTTTTTGTGTGAGAGGGTCAATCTATAATTTGTCCCATTACTTGTGGTTCATCCCAAAATATATTTATGCAAAAACACATATATTCATGAATCAAATGATATTCAATATATAATCTTCATCATACATTATATCCAAAATATGACATTATAACGAGTGAACATACATAGAGAAATGTTTATCAGTACATTTCAACATCTACATAGTCTTAGTGACTTTATATGCCTAATGTATACATCTCTGAAAATTGACTTTGTCATTGGGTCTGCTATCTTATCTCGCGTAAACATATATTTCACGTTCACTTATCCTCGGGTAACTACATCTTTCAAATAATTATACTTAATATTTATGTGCTTTGTCTTACAATAAAATTTGGAATCTTTAGTATAAGCGATTACAGCTTGACTATCATAGTTGATGGTCACTGGATTAATTTCACTTTTAGTGACTCCCAAATGTACGAAGAATCGATGAGGTCACACAGCCTTTTGTAATGCAATTGAGAATACTATAAATTCAGCTTCCATTGTGGATAATGCAACATAAGATTATTTCTTACTTTTTCATGATATTGCTTCATGGTTTAATAAGAATACATATCCTGAGGTAGATTTTCTTTCATCTAAATCTCCTATTCAGTCTGCATTTGTATACCCTTGTATACATATATCATTGCCTTGATAACATAATGTATAGTCAATAGTTCCCTTTAGATACCTTAATATTCTCTTTACTACTTTCCATTGTGCTTGGCCTGGATTTGATTGATATCTGCTCACCATCTCAACAATGTAATAAACATCTAGTCTTGTACACATCATTGCGTACATAAGACTTCCAACTGTACTAGAGTAGGGAACATTCTTCATTTGTTCCTATTCTTGTGGCGTTGACGGGTAATTTCTCTTACTAAGGCCTTCGTTTTAAGCAATAGGATTATCAACTGGTTTGGAATCTTGCATACGTAATCGTTCAAGAATTCTTTGAATGTACATCGCTTGTGAAAGCGATAACAATCTCTTTGAACGAGCTTTTGAAATCTTGACTCTAGGAATGTATGCCACTTCACTCATATCTTTTATTCAAATTCAGATGATAACTAATCTTTAATTTGCGTAAAAAACACACAATCATTACAAGCAATCAATATATCATCCACGTATAAAGATAAAATCGTGAATTTATTTTTGGATCTCTTAACATATACACAATGGTCTTCATTAATTATTTGAAAATCATACGAAATGGTCACGTTATGAAAATGAATATACCATTATCTTTAAGACTGTTTCAGGCCATAAATTGATTTTAATAACTGACATACCTTATTTTCTTGACTTACCTTAATGAAACCTTCAGTTTGTTCCATACAGATTTCTTTCTCTAATTCTCTATTGAGAAAAGCAATTTTTACATCCATTTGGTGTAATTCTAGATCTATACTAGCTACTATAGACAAAATAAGATGGAGTGAAGCAAACTTTACAACAGTGGAAAAAGTTTCCTCGTAATCAATTCCCTCATGTTGTGTGTATCCTTTTGCTACAAGATGTCTCTTATATCTTTAGATATTGCATCAGCTTTTCGCTTTATTTTGAAAACCCATTTGTTCCTAATTGCTTTACGCCCTTTAGGGAGGTCAACCAAGTCCCATATTTGATTGGAGCTTAAAAAAGCCATTTTTTCTTTCATTACTTTCATCCATTCTTCTTTAGCAAGGCCAGGAAGAGCCTCATTTACATTCATTGACTCTTCTTCCTCTTATGGAACAATCATTTTAATTTCTCCTTCAATCTCAAAACGATGTCGGGGAATTATTCCTCGATTACTTCATCTTAAACGAGGTTCATCATAAATAAATTCATGATTGATCTGATTCCTCCCACTCAGATCAGTCATCATAGAGAACCTTTATGTGGAATTGCTTCCATTTAGTTGAAGTTCCTTATCTTGATTCGTCATAATAGAATCATTTTGATCAAGCAACTCATATAACAATAGGCCTTTACCTATTTCGCCTTGCTTGGGAAAATCATTCTCTAAGAATGTTACATCTCGTCATTCAAATTCAGTTACACCTCCATTACCTTGTTCACCAATGAATACATATCCTTTTGAGTGTTTTGAGTATTTAATAAAAATACTTTTTCTCCCTTTTGGGTCTAATTTCTCATGTTTGAGAGAGGGATTATAAACATAGGCTGCACTCCCCAAGGTCTGAGACTTGACACATCAGGTTTCCTACTAGTCCACAACTCATATGGTGTGCTAGTAACTGATTTTGTGGGCACACGATTAAGTACATAGGTGGCTGCTAGCAATGCATCACCCCAAGAGGTGATTGGTAAATTTGCTTGGGCCATCATGGACCTGATCATTTCTAATAGCATTCTATTTCGTCTTTCAGAGAAGCCATTTTGTTATGGGGTTTTAGGAATTTTAACTGCATTTCTATCCCTTTCTCATCACATAAAGCCTTGAACTTGTCTGACAAGTATTCTTGTTCACGATCTGTCCGTAATGCTTTTATTTTCTTATCTAATTGATTCTCAACCAAGTTCATGTATTTTATGAAACAATCGAATGCTTCCAATTTATGAGAAATCAAATAAACATGACCATACCGAGTATAGTCATCTATGAAAGTGATGGAATAAATTGCCCCCGTCTAGCCTTTACATTCATTGGACCACAGATGTCAGAATGAATTAATTACAATGGATATAAAGCTTGTGTTCCCTTTCCACATGGCTTTTTTTGCCATTTTACTAGCTAAACAAAGCTCACATGTAGGTCTACTTGACTTATATTAACTAAAAGCCCTTCTTTAACTAATCAATTGATTCGATTTTGACTAATAGAGCATAGTTTAGCATGCCACAAAGTTGCAACATTATTGGAATTACTAGATGTAAATAATGAATAAATAATATTATTATTTTCCTTTAACACATCCATTACAATAAAACTATCACATAAAAAACCATGACCATAATTAATAAATCTAAGATACAAATCCATTACACCGCTGTGGAAATTATATTGAAACCAAGTCTAACTAACATCAATACAGATAAAAGATTACTACGAATCCATGGAGCAAATAATACTTCATGTAGGATGTGGGGTCGTCCTTCATGCATGTCCAGTTTACATGTACCAATTCCTTATACAACAACTATAGAATTGTCACCTATATAAAGTCATCATTACCACGTAAGAGTTTACAAAACTTAACGAAGGCATCTCTATCCTTCACTACATGGTTGGTTGCTCCTTAGTCTGCAATTCACAAAGGATGTGATGCAATTAGAAAAACATAACAAGAAACATTCACAGAACAAATGTTTGTATTACAAAACTATACCTTTTTGGGCTCGGTATAATCTCGAGCAAAGAGGCCCTTATTACCACGATTATAGCACTTCATACATTTCACGTTCTTCTTCTTGAAGGGACGTTTTCCCTTTTTATGTTGGTTCCATTTTGCGTTCTTGGATTCCTAAGGAGAGTAGTTGAATCTCTTATTATTCTTCTATTTGGGTTCACCATGATGCTTGTGTTTCTTGTTCATAGCTCCATGTGATTTAGAACTAATTGCATATGTCTCAGAAGACATCTTTAAGGCTTCAAGACGCTCTTCCTCCAAGATGAGATTCCTCGTAACATCTTCCATTGTCTTGATGTTCTCATTATGGGTTAGGTGCATCTTTATATGCTCTCAACTGTGAGGCAATTAACGAATCATAGCTTGTACTTGTTGTTCATCAGAAAGCTCATGTCCAACATCACGTAACTCACTTACCATGTTAGATATTTGCCTCAGATGCTTTTGCATTATATCATCTGGGCGCTTCTTATAAGTATCAAACTTAATTGTAAGTGGCCTCACTTTGGTTACTGAAGTGCCTCTAAAATGAGTAGCCAATGTGGATCACATGTTCTTTGCAGTTTTGAATTTACAGAACTCTCGTATGATATCACTATCTATGCTACTCAGCAACATGATGCGAGGTAAAGAGTTCTTCTTTTTTCATAATTCATATGCATCATGGTGCCTCTTATGTTGGATCGTATTGCCTCCCTCAGGAACTTCCATGGTTAGGTTTAATGGTTCAAGAGCCTCTTACTTCTCCAGCACGTATTAGATTTTCATATTCCATATTTCATAATTGTCACCATTGAGTTTCTCACCCCTATTGAGTTCAGCAACAATATTCTTTGAAGCAATAACTAATTTTCTTTTTGTTTGAAACACTAAGTTTCTACAGTAAGAAAGAAATATATGTGCACATTAATGTCATATTAATTGTTCATAAAGTAAATAGTTCGATCA
>JANSVA010000004.1:36086307-36097571 GCA_025504915.1 Erythroxylum reticulatum
GCCATATACGGTAGTTCATACCGTTTAAATTGATCATTTTGCTCGTCTTCACCTCCATTTGCCAAATTAAGCCAAATATGAGAAAATCGACCTTAAAGATAGAACCAGGACGTTAAAATTTGGCAGAAAAGATATCTTTAAAATTTTCACCACGGGATCAGAATAGTGTTATTGAACCCTACCAGAATAGTACTACGGGACCTAGTAAATAGTAACTCTTCGGATCCCACTGAAATAGTACCACGAGACCAAGTTACTATTGCTGCACTGCGTCACCTTGTAAATGAATTAAAACAACGTAAAAGTACTATTCATCATCTTTGCCGTTTTACGTCAACTTTTCGAACAGATTGTACCAAAAAATTCGTTGTAATTTTCTCTTCTCGATGACGTGCTTCTTTTCAAAAAATACCTTCAGTGAAAACCTAGCTTTGATACCACTTGTTGGGCGCAATGGGTGTATTTTGTGAAAAGGAAAAATAAAATGAGTAAAATGGACACAGAAAATTTAACGTGGTTCACCTTTAACTTTAGACTATGTCCACGGACAAAACTCAGAATATTTCTTCTACTATTACAAATAGTAGGTATACAGATATAAAAACAAAATAGTGGCTCACAAGGTATTTCCCAATCTAAAAATACTAACTTCTCTATTTTGTTACTCACCAACCCTTTAAGAATATATTTCCTAATTTCAGAGCAAGAGCAGTGCTCTGGTTTTCTCTCTGTATTTTGTTGTTATTCTTTTAGAGCGGAGAGTGCCTTTACTGCTGCTTTTGTTGAATGGAAGAACATGTTGCTTTTGTTGAATAAATGGAATGGAGTCCCTCCATGTGAGAGGGACCCATATCCAACATGGCTCAGATTTGTACAGGTGTTGGCTTTGAAGACTTTAAAGAATCAGCTTTGGACTCGCTCACGGATATTGGAATCAGATACCTCACTGACTTAGGCAGGAGTGCAAGATCTTACGCAAATTTATCAGGTAGAACTCAATCTAATGTTTTTGACATAGTTAGAGTTTTGGAAGACTTAAGCATTTCACAGGGGTTTGCATGAGCATCAGATTCCATTAGTTGTCTTATTAATTCAGGGAAAGTTAGAGAGATAATTGTACTTGTGGGTTCTACTGAAGAGATTCCCTTTGTACAACCAGCGCCCAGGTTCCCGGTTAATAGAGATGCGAAGTTGATTCCTAATTTTGGAAACATGGGTGAGGTCACACCGGGGAAGCAAATCCCTGCTTGGTTGCCCGCATTGCCTGATCCTCATACTTACTTGCACAAACTACTGTGGAATAAGAGGGTCTATGATCCTGGTGCAGAAAAGATTGAACAAGCCAGGCAAAGGAGGAACGCAGAGAGGGCTTTGTTGGGTTTGCAGCAGAGGTTGCTTAGTAATGGTACAGCAGGGGCTTCCTCTTCTACAGCTAGAAATGATAAGGTTAAGGAATTGGGAGTCGTTGGGAGCAACCCATTTCTTGCTGCCCCATTGAAATCCGGGGGAAAGGAGGTTTCTACTTTTGTTTTGCCGGACAAGCTCAAAGATCACGTATCTATCATGGACGCATTTGCACCTGCCATTGAAGCAGTTAAAGAAATTGGAAGCGGTGGTAATGGAGATGGTGAGAGAAAATTGGTACCTAAGAAGAGGCCTACCATAAACTTTAAGTTCAAAACTAGGAAGAAGTCGTTGGGTGAATCTTTTGATTTGATTCTTTCTAGAAAAGGAGAAGGGAGAATGCGACACTGGCTAGGGAGGGATGAGGAGAGAGATGAAAAGAAGAGGAGAGCAGAATATATACTCAAACAATCTATGGAAAATCCACAGGAACTCACTCTGTTGTAACATTATTGACTGACTTGCTAATTCTGGAATTGGTCGTAGCAGTGGACACAGGGTGCTCACTCTTGGAGCTGCTCATTTCATATGTAGGTCATGAATAATCATTTCGAGATTCTTGTTTGAGTCCCATGTAGTCCCACCCTAACACGATTTATAGAGGTATGACAGTGCTTGTTTATGTGTTGAAGCCTCAACTTGTCTCCTCTTGTTGTTCCACCATTCTATGTTTTAATGGTACATCGACTCAACCTTGAAGATGTATATAGTGTTCTCTAATTCAGGCCATTGTTGATTGTTCTTTATTTTGTGTCTGTTATTTATTTACTTGTTGATATGTAAACAAAAGGGAACCATGCACATACTATGGAAGACCATCAACACTAACATATAACACTACGAAATAGTCGTGCAGATAGTATTCCTTTGTATAGTGGGGACTCTTTTTCAGTATCCTTAATCCTGCAGCCCTTGTTATAGGTTGTCTGCTTGGGCCATCATTCCTAAGGGACTTCTAAAAGGTAGTTATGGGAAGATGTAAGACATGGAACAAAATTTTTTCGTTAAGCTTAATTTGCTAAAGCTGATAAGCTTCTCAAATTTGACTGAGTCTGATCACAGTGAAGTAAGCACACGTCTATTCACAATTTTTGATATTCAATATGTCTGGTCAGTCCATTCATTGATTTATTTGTTATTAAATCTGCCAAAGCCATCCCTTCCAGTTTCATTCGTTGTGAATCACTGTTCAGACTTCTTACAAGGGGAGCTGCACCCGTAAATGCCATAAAACTTGGAATAGTGCAAAGTGTTGTATCACATGGCTCCCTGAATCATATAAATGAAGGTATTGGGTGCTCGGGCTAAAGTGTAGCTTTGGTATTACCAGTCTAGCGTCGAATACTGGATTTTTTTTTTTTTTTGGTTTGAAAATATATCGTTTAGATACAGAGACATGTAGCCATCGAAAAATGCACGTTGGCACCTCGGAATTCCAACGTGCAAATGGTAGGTTCCCCTGTCATTGCTGAACACGTGCCAATTTACTGCCTATATCAAAATAGTTTGAACTCGAGAAGATTGTTAGGATGCAGTTGATATTATGGAGAAATAATACGACATATCTATGATTAATCCTTTTTGGTTTCACTCACCATCCAGATTCTACAAGGCCAAGATGTCGTTCCCTCATGATTAATACAAAAACATGTTTGAAGCAACATACCATGCGGGCATATCAGATGTAGTATATAAGAATATGATCAAGGTCAGAGCGCAATGAATGATATCTAAAATAGATGGAAGGTAGTATTACAGGCCACATGCTACCAAACATTTAGCTTGTCAAGCTTTAATTAATCCCCGGATTAATGAAATCTCCTCAAATGAGTCCCAAACATAAGCATCCTTCCATTGGATCAAGACGGCCTTAACGTTTCAGTTTCAAGTCAAGTTCTGAAGAAAATAATTTGCCACGGTGATTGAACATCATGAAGTCTACGTTGTCTGGTAAAGAAACAATCCTGCATTCACAAATAGGAATATGATACTTCTACAGGAACATAGTCGCAATTTCACCACTATGCAGTTTACAAATTTGAACTCCTAAACAAAGACAATGGTGTCATATCAAAGCAGACAAATGACACAGAAGAGTGTTTTATATTCAAAGAAGCGCAATCTCTTATGATATTCTAACTCAGAACCCCTCAGAATTCTGTGTTTGTAATCTAACAATGTATACAGGCCCAATGACTGAATGATATCAGGTAAAAGTTTTCATGGTTCATGTTCAGCATCATATCATAATCTAGGACTTTCTCAGAAAGAAAATGCACAGGTTAGTTACCTACATTTCTAGGACCTAACATGACACTAATTACCAGTCAAGTATCTTGCCTTATTGAGTCCGGATTTTATTATAACCCAACGGGAGACAGAACCTGTAATCAGCCCTCTCATGAATTTGACTGGATAAAATGTGTTACATTGGAAATTTGATTTGAGTACACCAATCAAGCATAACACTAGAGACAACAATGGATTACTATATTCCTTAATCCAACTATGAGGTATACTAAAACAAAAGTTTACAGGTTGGCATGCTCTAGCATGAGCAGATCATCGCTTTTGTTAGAAGCTCTTTCAGGACAAGAATAAGCCCGCAATGGATCCTTACAAGCTACAACTAAAAATAAAATAGAACTTACCAATAAGCCCCTCCCAAAAAAAAAAAGAAAAAGCTTCAGACAGATCTAGTTCTGTACAACGTTAATTTCCAAGCTGAAACAGCTCAGAAGACTTCTTTGTTGATACAAAATTGATGTTATAGTGCTTGATCGGTGTGAATCAAAGTTCAAATCTGATCTTATTTAATCAATTTAGTTCAAATATTCAATTTCTGAAAGCAAAAAAACCCCAAATATCGAGAAGGGTATAGAAAAAAACTACCTATTCTCCTCAGACTGGGGATGAATAGAGAGAAACTCCCCTGGTACAGTCAACGCTGCCCACATACAGAATACTAACCCTAGAGCCAACTCCAACACTACCTGCATAATTTCCCAGAAAAACAAACATAACAGAAAAGCAAGAAACTTTATCAATTGGATAAGCCTAATTCTAAAACACAGCAAAACTCACATTCACTGGAGGTCCTGAAAATTCCTCTTCCATAATTTTCAACAAACCTCGATCTGCAATTGAAACCCAAAACATTAGAAACAATAATAATCGTGTCATAAACCACAAAACTCAATAATGAGGAATTACATTGAATGGTTGAATAAGCCGCATGCGCTAGAATTAGGACTCCGAAGACCCCAATTGCGAAGCCAAAACCCATCTAAATGGTGGGCAAAATTTTCGGGTTTGATGTTATTGGGCGTAGAGAGGGTTTCTCAGATCTGCTCAATTGATCACTGAAGCAAAAACGGACGCCTTTGTTTTCAAGTTTCATCTTAACTGGATCACCCTAATACGCTACGTCGTTTCAAATCAATATCCTAATGTCGTCAGCCCAAATGGATTTAAAGGCGAAACCATAATCTGTATCGTTAGCCTTCCTTTTAATTATATATATATATAGATTTAAGATATTGTAATGTTTTTATTATAATATCTAAGATAAGCCAACTTATCGCTCTCTTTTTCGCGTGCAACTTAGTGTTGAGCAGGATGATGTTCCTTTTGTGTTGATCTATTGGACTTAGTGTTGAGCAGGATGATGTTCCTTTTGTATTGATCTATTGGAATGGAATTGATGTGCTGGCTGGGTTGATTGGCTAACTTAGGCATTGGAGCATTACTCGCAGATAATCCTCCAACATTTAAACATAAAGATTGGATCAATGGAATAACTTAAGGATACTATCAACCTAGCAAGTACATCAATTCCATTCCAATAGATCAACATAGAAGCTAAAAAATTAGCTGATTGATCCAAATTAGTTGGTTGACTTTATAAAAAATTTTAGTTATGAGCCGGTTGGGTTAAAAAATCAGCTGATTAACTTTATAAAAAAATTGTTTGGGTTGTTTAGTTATGAGTTAGTTGGGTTGGCTGATTCAACCCAACCAACTGATTTTGAAAAAGCTCCTCTATAAGAACTTTTTAATGTAATTAGCTGACAGTATTTATTTTAATATCGATTTTGCCATCTTTATGTTTTGCTCTTTGACTATCTCATTTCTCGTTTTCTCTATAGTCTTTCTTTCCTTAGCTCTTTCCTTGCATCTATCACATTTCTTGGTTCTCACGATAAAACCAGATCAGGCAGTTTACGGATGTGTTCGAATCTTAGGTGTTCACGCTATTTACTGTTTCAGTTTGTTTTGCAGCTTCCTTCAAGGGATTATTTGTCTCGCAAGTTTAAGTTCAGATTTTTTGACTTTTGAAAAATTTTAAATGATTTTTTAAAGTCATTTAGATGTGTTTATTTTACTTCTTATGGTTCTTGAAAATTCTAAATTTATAAAAGTGTGGATTTTAATTTGCATGTGCTCAATATTGACTATTGTTCTTATTTTTTGAGACGGGTCGAACTCCAAGGTGTTGTTGTCGTTCACTCCCATGCATCAACGAAGAAGAGTAGACCAAATGGAGATTGGCAACCTAGCAGGAAATCCTCGATATTTCTCCCAATCAACTGAACCCAACATAATTGTGACTGTTCTTCGCGAAACAAACACAAAAATTCGTGATGTTGCGTGCTCCTCTATTTGAATCTCCACAGTAGCCTTTAAACTTCATCGGTTTGAATCCCTATTGGAATCGTAGTGATTGCTGCTGTTAAAGCATGAAATTATTTAATGGATGTTCTGGGTGTTGTGTTGAGATTTTGAGAAAATTAGAAATTAGTTTGATTTGAGTCAACTTTGATTTGATTCGGTGTAAAGACCCTCAGTGGCACAACTTGGATTGTTATTTTGAGAAGTAATTATAAATTTGTTTTCTGATTCTCCCAATTAAGTTAAGGTCACATATTTGTAAAGTTGATGAATGGATTTTATTTCACGTTTCAGACTCAGCAGAGAGTTTACTCTTTAAAAGCAATTGAGGGAAGAATCAAAAGCTGTCATCGAGCTTTTAATGACTTTTGTTCAGTCTACGGCTGTGAGCATCCCTCCCTTTCTGATTTTCTCCAAAATTATTAGACAACTTACCTTGGTTGATGGGTTGCATACAAACTTGTATTTTGGACTAGAACATGTCTGCTAAAATTTATAGACAGCTATCTCTCCATCCGATTCATTTTGTATATTGTAATCACATGCTTAGTGGTATGAAGGAAACTGTAGTATAAAAGCACATTTTGTTGGTTTGTAGGAACTATATCATGAATTGCAGATACTGCACAGACTTGAGTAAGACTGTCAACATAAGAGCCAAGAAAGTAGTCTAGCTGCTACTCAAATTGGTAACTTCTTGATGTCCTTTTTAGTTACTAAATAATTATGTCATATGGCTTAATTTTTATTTGTGATAATCGGATGGTATTCTAATTTAAGAAGTTGCAAACTTTATTATGTCAATGGTTCAAATGTTGCTGCATACTGTAGTTGGCATTATAGAAATAATAGTTTTCTTGGGCATTGGTAATGATAAAGAAAGGAACATGATTATGCTCTAGTGACTTGGGGAAGATATGATACATAGTTAACTCTCAATGTATGTTTGGAATAATTATTTCAACAGCTTGATGAGCATAATTTTTTGTGAAAAAACTCCATATATTGTTAAATTGTGATGTTTGTAACTATGATTACCTAGATTTTGTTATTGAAAAATGCATCTCATGCAGTGACTTAAATGCATGTTCTTCTAAAAAAAGGAAATTTTTATATTACTTTATAACAGTTTATGAAATCTTTTTTTAGCATCCACAAATGTTTGTATTTTGATCGTTTCATTATAAACCTTTTTGTGGAACTTCATATAAGTAGTTTAAAGACCAAGATTCATGATCAATAAGTTCAGAAATTGTGAATAATTGTTGGTCAAAACCTTGCAAGCTTTAGAGCAGAACTAAAGAGTCAGAGAAACCAAGTAAGAAACCTTTAAAAAAAGTCACTTTGGTCTAGAAGTTTGGAAGAGGTAACTTCAGTGTACTAACTTTATCTTACTTCATTTTATATTAAATCACATTCATAGTTTATAATTGCTATACTTTTGGCACTCTTCATTCTTTCTTTGATCTCTTTCTGCCCTTAGTTTGTACATACTCTGTGCCTGCATGAGTTTTAAGTTCAAGAACAATGACATTCCATAGTTGGCAACTAGTTAAAATTAAAAGAGAAAAACAACAATTGTAAATCATGTTTCCACTTTGTTTTAGCAATCTTATTAAAGTTTGCAATTATTGATATGCAACATGTTAATTTTGATGGTAGGTGATGGAGAAACTTGTAGATATTGTCCATTTTCTACTGCTGGAGATATATGACACCTTTGGAAATGTTGGTATGTACTCGTCCAAGGTTTTGAACATGTAATATATTTGGCATGTTTTCATGGTTTATCATCTTCTTAATATTATTTGTTCTTCTAACTTATTTGGCTTATCCTCTTCTTAATGTTATTTTCAAAGTTCTTTAGTTTCCAAAAACAGTTGTGAATGCCCCTATCATGTATAAGTGATTGTTATTTTGAAGATATGAAGATAGCTAATACTTATGTATTCTCCAAGTAGTAGGTCCTATAACCAAAGGTGTATTATCATATTAAGAACAAAGAAGTTAGTTATATTTGTGATAGTAAGAAATACAGAATGAGGATTCCTTTTATGCTTTGGAGGGGTTGTTTCCTTGGGTTTGATTTTTGTTTGATCATTTTTTGCTTAATGATTGAAGCTTATTGCTATTACTTGCATTTTGTAGATGGCCATGTAACATTCCAAGGATCTAAAAGCAATCGGCAACGACTGGGACCTATTGGCTTGTCTTTGCATTATGTGAATATGATTATGCAAATTGATAATCTGGTAAGCTTGATCTCTCTCAATCATTTCATCCATAATTTTGCATTTAGCTTTCTCTATCATTCAAAAGGGATCTGTATGTTTTACCATCATTACTTAAATAATCCATTATTACACCTTGTTCTACATTTGAAAGAAAGGACAAGTCCTGTTGACAGAAAAAAGGAGTTGATAATAATGTTAATGGTCTAGTACTATTATTACGCTACTTGTTGGTGACATCAAGACCTTTCTTTAATCATGCATCATATGTAAGTGTTTATGATCGCTTATGACTCTTTTCTCAGAGACAACATAAAATCATGCTAAACCTTAGGTGTATAAACTAAGTTTACCAAGGTTTTCAGATTCAGTAAATTGTAGATAAATTGATATCCACATGTTGTAAGAAAATTGGTATTTTAACTGGTAGAGTGGCAACACACATCATTGCCTTTAGTCAAACTAGCAGGAAGCTTT
The DNA here is from genome assembly GCA_025504915.1 of Erythroxylum reticulatum. Lineage (NCBI taxonomy): Eukaryota > Viridiplantae > Streptophyta > Magnoliopsida > Malpighiales > Erythroxylaceae > Erythroxylum > Erythroxylum reticulatum. The sequence continues at coordinate 36,095,091 of JANSVA010000004.1, forward strand.
TACAAAATTCAACTGAGCAAAATGGGGCTTTTAAGGACTATGATCTGTAGTTGCATAAGTTACCTTTCTAATTAACCTAATTTTGAGTACACAAGTCCTGCTGTACATACTCTTGTGGCTTTGCAATAATATGGTTTACCGAATTTTAAGGATTTTTGTTAAAGATAATCTTGATGCTTTTAGGTTGTAAGATAAAGTTCAATTCCCCAAAACATAAGGGATTAATTATATGAAGGCTTACCGCCTAATATTAAATCAGCTTTATATTCCAAGTTACAATCTCATCGGGTGAAGGAAGAGGTATTATGTAACTAGTGATATGCTTTTACGTATCATAAATTATATGATTAATTGCCAATAAGGGAGTAAAATAATGTTTCCAAAAAGTTAGTTCTCTGTTTTGTATATTCAGAGACCATGTTAAATTCATTATATTAATGAAGTTTTGCCTTTCAAACAAAGGAACAAGAGAAGTCTGAGTAGAGAAACTTTTTTCCTGGCAAATATCCAACTTATTTACCTTTACTGAATTTATATCTATAGCTCACGATAACTGAAATCAAGGATGAGATGGAGAAGACTCTGTAATGGCTTGTTCCAATGTCCACGAACACAGCAAGCTTTTGTTTTATGTACATTTGTTTTTTGTTCTAATAAATTAAAATTGGATTGGTAATATGGTATTTCCAATCCTATTTACTGACCTAACTATATGGATTGGTTTGATTATATCTATTATTGCAGTATGATACTACTTGCCATGTAATTGCTAGACTAAAGAAGGAAAGGGATGAGGCAAGATTATTACGTGCACAGACTGAAAGACAGATACCCCAACTGGGAGCAGCAGCCTCTATAGGAAGCCCATCATGCCTGGTCGTACTGAGGTAGCTATTTATGCTTTTGGTTGATGGTTCTAACTATCTATGCTACTGATTGATGGTTCTAGTTGTAATTGATTTAATGGAACATCAGTGCTTGCAACATGAGATTTACTAGATGCGATCTGAGATTTAATGAATGAAATATGAGATAGATATAGTTTCATTAAATGAAGTCTGATAGTAGTTGAGGTTTATATGGATTTGTTGTAGTAAAACTATGCCAACTGAAGTATATTGTAGGTGTTTGTAGAAAGTAGCTATTCTTTGTATTTATTGCATTTAAGTTCATTTATAACTTCATTGATTACTTACAGCTACTCCACTGTCTCTTTTCACCTTTAAAATGGAAAAGCTAACACAATATTACATTACCTGATCAGTGACTCTGATTCTTTACCGATTCCTTGTGGGTTCACTTGGATCTTACTAATGATGTCTTTCTTTGTTTTCGTTTGTAAGTTTTGTTCTTTCTATGTTCTGATCACGCCTCATTTGATTGAAAGGAGGATTGTTTCTATTTTTGATTGAATCTTGTGTTTTTGGGTTCTTATCGGGTTTGTGTGGGCACTGCTTATTACTTTGCTTTTTTATACTTACTGAGATTGATTAAGGTTTAGTTTACTTTATTGGTTCTCATTAATCAAGGAAAAGGCTGTTTTTTATATCATCTCCTAGGTTGTATTGAGTGTTAATTTACGTTTTCATTCATGGTGTCAAGATTCAAGGATTGTTTCTTAAACTTGTTGTTGTTTCAGTGTTAGTGCTTGGATAGTTATAGTAACATCATATTGAATGTATATAGACCCATTCACGTTGAAGCATTCTATTCTGACTATATTTAATTTGTATAGTCCTGAGAGATTGACGAGCTTAAGTTTGTTTGTGTATACATGGATAAATTTGGCTACACTTATAGTTATTTAATCATTTAGACAATCATAGAGGCTAAATTTCTGTTAAATTAGAATCATTAACGCTAAGTTTTTTTTAACAGAGCATCAACTTGAAAGTTTGGCGGTCTAAAATACACAATTGGCGTGTATACACACACACACACACACACATTTTAATTAAAAAGCTATTTGTATATAATATTGTATTGCATAAAACAACAGTATCTGAAGTTCTTTTCCTCATATATTTAATATATAAATCAATATATACATAAAAAAGAGAAAGGAAAGAGAGTTACATAGCCACCATATAATTTGAAAGAGTGTAACTTGTGGACAATTAAAATTTCTTATTGATATGGATGGGTTGTAGTTGTTGGTTTCTGATAATTTCAATTATATTTTATTTTGTCTTGTATGGTTAGATTCATTTTGTATCATAGTTGACATTAATGTTCAATTTCTAATTTATAGCTACAGAATACCTATATTTAAATCTTTAATTTAATTTAGTATTTGGGTTTAATTGATCATGCATTCAAAGTTAATTATTTAATATTTACAAATTTATTTTTTTCTTTTCATAATATTATTTAATTATTTAATAATTCTTTGGTTAAATAAAAAGATATTACAATAAAATTTTATATAATTTTTGAATAATATTCACAAGTTAATTATATTACTCAATTTAAATTAAGAGA
>JANSVA010000004.1:36103788-36163581 GCA_025504915.1 Erythroxylum reticulatum
GACATAACAAACAAGATGATAAAAGAGGTTTATAGTCTAAATGACTTTCATAAACTAAAATTTTATTAAAGTTTGAATTTTATAATTTGTTTAGGAGTAATATTGGTATGTGTGTGTGTTTCTGTGAGTCTATCAATTTGTACTCAATTTTAGAGGTAATTTAGTACAAACCAAAAGTCTTTTAAGAGAGTTTTAGAGAAAGCTAAAAGAGCTAGATTAGATGTAGTTGTTTTCTGAGGTATTCTTGAGTGAGAGAACTCGAAATCTTTATCATTTGTATTATTCTACTTGATTTAGTGGATTTTATTATAAATTTATCCTTTGATTTTTACCTCAACACTAGTAGGTTTTCCACGTTAAAAACCTATGTTCATAATTTTTAATCATCTTTATTACGTAAATAGTTTATCATTGGTTGAGTGATCTCAAAGATTTAGTGAGCGCTATTACTTGGAACCTTAATAAATGGATATCTGCTCTATCAGTTGGATGAGTAAGATCTAGCTATATGGTTCTCCCTATATTCGGATGATAATGAAGAGCACTATAGAATCTCTAGGCTTGTACTTTCTGCTCAAAAAGTGAGATTCAAAACGCATCCTAAGCTACGTGAATCCTATGATAGACTTATATGGTAAAGTTTGCTAACAATTCCTTATAACACATGTCATTATTGACGAGGAATTTTATTTTAACGTGTTTGATGATGGAAGTAAGTTTATGATTTTTTATAATAAAATATGTAATTAGAGGATTTCATCACGTCATTTTAGACTTTTAAGAAGAGATTCTTAATTTTTTTAAGGCAATGATTTGTTTACAATGAATAAAAGGAAAAAAACTATTATAATCAAGTTCCTAATGACCCTATTGTGACATGTTCAAGGTTAAAGAATTAATAGTGTTTTCCCTTCATGGTTTTCTCACTGAATCACCTGTATGTTACTCTATAAGTGGTTGCTCCTTAGCAGAAGCATTTTTTTCTTGTATCAACTCAGTTAGAAGTAATACATGCTTTTTGTGTTCTTTGTTCATTCCTTTTACTAAAGGTAAGTGAGATGACATAACTTTTCTTCCAATTTTCACACATATGCCAATTGATTTTCCCTCTACATTAACTTACTAGGCTAGAATTGATATTTCTTTTAAATGCCTTTTACTGGGCTACATCATCTAAAAGAACTACCTCATTTGAGATGGCACTAACATCTCTCCTCCTACTTAATCCTCTCAACATCCCCCTGATGAAGTTTATCCAAAGCATGGATCCAGTGACGAAGCCAGAAATTTAAAGTAGGAGGGTCCAAATATTTATTTTTTTAATTTATGGGAGCCCAATATACCATTAACCCCTAAATAATTTCGTTCTTGTATCTATATATATATTCAAAATAAAAAAATTAATTTTTTAAAATTTTGGGGGGCCCAGTGATGTATCTTTGATAGTGTATGGATCAAATTACCCAATTCTCCATTCATCTCTAGTCCAGCAATATCATCTCCTGAAACCATCCTAAATAGGACAAGAATATATTATCGTTTTTTTCCAATCCACTCTGTTTATCCCTAGAAACGTAAACTCATTATGATACCATGTAGATATGATGCTCCAAAATTCTTAATTCACAATTTAACAAATATTTTCACAATTACATCATTAATTATCAAAATCTCATTACTCTAAAAAATGATATTCATCGTAAAAAAAATTATCTGTACAAATATAACCATCCCAAACTATCACATTCAAAAGTATATATAATAAAACAAATGTACTTAATTTGATATATTGGCCCCACTTAGACTTTATAATATCAATCATGTACACTGGGATTATCGATAATATCTATATCTCCTAAAAAATATAAAAGTAAAAGGTGAGTTGCCTACTCAGTAAGAATACCCTAACTGTACCCTTAAAATCAAATAACTTGATATATATTGAAAATAATCAAATGAAAAATATACATATAATACTAAATACACAAGCAATATTCAACTTGTATAAATACTTAGTAAATGTCTAGATTTTGATTATTAGTAATTATTAATAGTGATATTATATTATTATTACCATTTTTGTTTTACCTCTTTATTAACTGAATTAACTAAACCCTGCTTAACTTAATAGACTTACATTCAATGGTATGTCAGCTCATCTCTACTTATCATAATCACTCACTAAGTGAAAACAAAATTAGATGTGTAAATATCGACACAGGGTACCTCAATCCCTCAATCTAATATGATACCTTGATACCACTTTAGTACCTAACTATCAACACAAGATATTCATAAGGCTTATAATACCTCGATCTCACTCTAATACCTAAGCATCAGCACAAGGCATCTCTTGGACTTGGGATGCCCTACTACCTACTCCACAAATACGTATCTAGACATAACTTGCTCATATCTTAACAACCTATCAATTTATGACCATCGAATATAGTTTATCCTAGGCAAGCCACAAATTCACAACTTTTGTAGTCTATTATCAAATCATTATAAACTAGTCTCTGTCTAATTTCGTGAACATGATTTGTCTTAGCCTAATATTCTTAATTATATATATGCACACCTGAAAATTATAAATATTATATATTTCCCTGAATTATCGGATGATAAATATCATAATATATAACAAAATATAAACACTGAACATTTGGTACGTTGTCAATTATTTATTTAATAAATAAACTTTTTACAAAATTCATATATTTCATAAATCCGCATAGTTAATTATTGATAATTAATTTAATTAATTACTAATTTAAAATATGACTTACCATAAAATAATTTATTAATAACAAAATTTCACATTTTTTACAAGTTATACACAGATATAAGGATATAATTTATGAATATCATTCCTTGATTTATGAACTCAACTATTCTTATTGGTCTAATCTACTCCCTAATCCATCCTTCGGATTTAGACATTTATAAAATTATATTACACAATTAAAATTTTTTTAAAACCTAATTACAATTAATAATCCAAAATTAAATTATCACATTTTTATCACTTTATTCTTAATTATTAAAAATGTCTTTACTTTATCTTAACACCATAATTGCCAAAATACCCTTAACTATTAAAATTTTTTATTTTACCTTAACATTTTTATTATTACTAAAATACTCTTCTAGGGTTTAAATTTCAATTTTACCCTAAAAAATTCACAATTTTCTATTTTGCCCCTTAATATATCTTAAAATTTTCTAAAATTGTCTTCTTCTTCACTCTCTCCTCTTCTTTTAACCTCCTTTTTTTCTCATTTTTCTAGCCACCTTTTCTCCATTTTTTCAATTTCATCAAATTGTTATCACAAATAACCATAACATAATTCCAACTATAACCAATTTAGAATGATTGAATGTCACTAATAAAAGGAGTGAAATTTAGTTGAAAATAACATTCTATGCCTTTTTTAGTAGATTTTAGGTTATTAATCTCCACAATTTTTCCTCTAATCTACTTTAAAGCAAATAAAATTAAGAAATATATGAGAAAAGTTTTAAATGCATGAGAAAGATGATATTTTTGCATATTTACCACCTGAAACTGTGGAGAAAAAGAAGGAAAATAGAGCAATGTGGAGAAAAAGAAGGAAAATAGAGCATTTTTATTAGTTTTCTTTCAATATATATATATGGTTAATTACAAAAGAAATCTCAAACTTTGGTTAATTTTGTAATTACATCCTGAATTTTAAAAAGTGACAATAAAATATTCAAATCTTCAATTATAACCTGAAGTTAATTTCTCCGTATAATTTATTGAATTGACATGTCACGTGTCCAAGAAACTTTTATTATTAGTACACGTTAGCACTAATTAACAGAGCAAATCCTAATTAATGAAACAATATCATTTAATCACATAATAAATGACGTTGTTTTTTTAAAATGACCTTAAATGACATCGTTTCATTAATCAAAATTTGTTCTATAAACTACTACTGACATGTACTAATAATAAGGGTTTTTGGATATGCAGTATGTCAGGTCAGTAAATTTAACAGAAAAATTAACGTTAGATTAGAATTGAAAATTTTTTAAAATTTGAACATTTTATTGTCACTTTTTAAAGTTAGGGTCATAAGTACAAAATTGACTAAAGTATGAGATGCTTTTTGTAATTAACCCTATTATAAAAAAATATTTTTAGATGTTAACTCTTATAAATATTACATGAATCTTAAATATCTATCACATAAAAATAATAAAATGACGTTTTAAAATATCAACACATACCAATGTGACTAAACTTGACAGATTGCATGTGCACTACTAGTTGCACATGTGATGTAACACAATTTATACTTTGATATTGGTCTTGTGGATGCACTTGAGCTGTCGTATTTTTATGAAACTGATTGAACGATAAAAATATTTACTACAGCTCCTGTTATACCCATGAAAGAAGACGATGGATCGACTTCCTATCCTGCCTATCGAACCTTGATTCGGTGAAAGGACACAGGGTCTGTCTATTCCTTCCAGTTCTTTACTTCTTTGTTTCTTGTTGAGAAGTATTGAATCAAATTAAGGTTCGTCAGAGGAATAAGCCTGCACTTTAAGGAATTCTCGTATGAACTGTAAATGAGAAATTAAACCATCATCTAATTACATCCTGGTCCTTAATTTTCTACCTAGATTGTGGTGATTTCACATCTTATGGTGTTATTCTGAATTCACACTATGTTATAATTATGATAGGTCGGCTGTTTCCGACAAAACTTTCTACAACGAAAGAAAAGAGATGGGTTGGAGTTGGACAAAAGTGTGTGGGTTTCCTTTTCTTTATGGTTCATGGGTCCAGCAGCTTTCCCAAGCGCTCGACATTTTGGTCTATTGGCCTGTTATGGTCAAATCTACGAAGATGGTCTCAACCAATTTGTTCACAACTTGAACCATACCAAATCCAACCCAACTACGAAAAGCCAGTAATAAAACACATACGACTGAATTAGTCTGGCAAGGAAGGTATAGAGTAACACCAACTCACTGAAGATTCTAGAATTCACCGTATAATCCATGCGGTTATAGGGCAGATATAAAGCTTTTTTCTTTGGAAACAAGAAACGGAGCTGCACTTCATTTTCAATCTCCTATAAATTGCCCAAATCCAGCACACCCTGGTTTTCGCATCTGTTTTATTAGTATTCTCAATCTCTCGACCATGACTAACCAAGCAGAATCCTCAGACGCGTAAATATCTTTTCTTTTTCTCAGATCTAACATTTTCTATGTTTCTTTGATTTCAGTTATGTTTGATTTTGTGGTTTTGGATTGATGTCACAGTAAGGGTACGAAGAGGGATTTCAGTACTGCCATCTTGGAGCGGAAGAAGTCGCCGAATCGGCTTGTTGTTGATGAGGCTATCAACGATGATAACTCTGTCGTTTCTCTCCATCCCGAGACTATGGAGAAGCTCCAACTTTTCCGAGGCGACACCATCTTGATCAAGGTTTGCTTTTCTTTTTCTTGGAATTTAAGTTTCCCGTAATTGGTTATTGTTTGTTAAAATTCAGGGTTTACGTTGGGGTTTGTCGAGATCTTGATAAATCGGTTTCTGTCATGGAATCAAGTGTTCTTTTCTTATGAAATGTTGATGGTGTTTTGCCTTTGAATCGAGGAATTTATGGGTTCCCAATTGCGATTCTTGGTTAATTAGTGAACCAAATGTTCTTTTCTCTAATTTATTGCTCTGATCTTTCCGTTCTCGTGGTTTATTGCCCTGTAAAGATACACAAACTCATATGGGATCAAAACCTTTTTTTTCTGTTTGATGCTTCCGATCTTTAGGGAAAGAAAAGAAAGGATACAATCTGCATTGCCCTCGCTGACGATACTTGCGATGAACCAAAAATCAGGATGAATAAGGTTGTCAGGTCCAACCTCAGGGTTAGGCTTGGAGACGTTGTTTCTGTGCACCAATGTCCCGATGTCAAGTATGGAAAGCGTGTTCACATACTGCCCATAGATGATACAATAGAGGGAGTCACAGGAAATCTTTTTGATGCATACTTGAAACGTGAGTGAATTCTTTTACATGATAATGGTGTTTTTAAGTCTGATGGGTTTTGAACCAATTTGGAATTGTATCGCACTGCTTATGTTATGAAAAGCATCTGGAATCACATGCCTTGATTTGTAAGATTGTTTTAACAAAGCCTACTTCTTTGACAGTATTACTATGGACATCTGTGTTACTGACTCTGGAAATATTGAATCTCACTTGCCATGATATTTATTTTGCTGCAGTTTTTGAATTGCTTAAAACAGTTATGCATGAGAAGCTCATTGACTATTTGATGTTGAATTGATTTTTTGATCTTAATACATGGAAAATATATAATGTTCTGACAGTTTTTGGTTGAAACTGCCGATAGGTGCCACCGTTAGTAATCTTTTGATGAATTAGATTCCTAACTCTCTCATGTATCTCTCATGATTAATCTTTATGCTGGTTCTAATTTACAGCTTATTTCCTGGAAGCCTATCGCCCAGTTAGGAAGGGTGATCTCTTTCTTGTGAGAGGTGGCATGAGAAGCATTGAATTCAAGGTTATTGAGACTGACCCGCCAGAGTACTGTGTGGTTGCCCCAGACACTGAGATTTTCTGTGAGGGAGAACCTATAAAGAGGGAAGATGAAAATAGATTGGATGAAGTTGGCTATGATGATGTTGGTGGTGTTAGAAAACAGATGGCTCAGATTCGTGAGTTGGTGGAGCTTCCCTTGAGACATCCGCAGTTGTTCAAATCAATTGGAGTGAAACCACCAAAAGGAATTCTGCTTTACGGACCTCCTGGTTCTGGAAAGACTCTTATTGCTCGTGCTGTTGCTAATGAAACTGGTGCTTTCTTCTTCTGTATAAATGGGCCAGAGATCATGTCAAAGTTGGCTGGGGAGAGCGAAAGCAATCTCAGAAAAGCATTTGAGGAAGCAGAAAAGAATGCACCATCTATCATCTTCATTGATGAGCTTGACTCAATTGCTCCGAAGCGAGAGAAGACACATGGAGAAGTTGAGAGGAGGATTGTCTCCCAGCTATTGACCCTAATGGATGGACTGAAATCTCGGGCACATGTTATCGTGATTGGAGCTACAAATCGTCCCAACAGCATTGATCCAGCTCTAAGAAGGTTTGGAAGATTTGATAGGGAAATTGATATTGGCGTTCCTGATGAAGTTGGGCGTCTTGAGGTGCTTCGTATCCATACGAAGAATATGAAGCTTGCTGAGGATGTGAGTAGCAGGAAGTTTTTCCTGGCTCTGTGTGTTGGAGAATTGTATAGTTATCTAATCTTATTTAGTTAACAGCCTATGCCAATGTAACCTGTTGAATTGTCATGTGGTTTCTGTAGGTTGATTTGGAAAGGATCGCAAAGGACACTCATGGTTATGTTGGTGCTGACTTAGCTGCACTTTGCACGGAAGCCGCACTTCAGTGCATTAGAGAGAAGATGGATGTCATTGACTTGGAAGATGAGACAATAGATGCTGAAATTCTCAACTCCATGGCAGTGACTAACGAACACTTCAAAACTGCTCTTGGAACAAGCAACCCATCTGCTCTACGTGAGACGGTTAGTATGGATAATTGTCTGTGATAATTGAGCGACTTTATCTTGTTGTCTTTTGGATTCTAACTAAAAAGTGTGGATCAGGTTGTTGAAGTGCCTAACGTTAGCTGGGATGATATTGGAGGTCTTGAGAATGTTAAGAGGGAGCTTCAGGAGGTAGTTATTGTTGTACTATTGTGCACGATTTCTTACCTGATTGTGATTTGGATGTGTGCCTTTCTGCCCTTTAACTGACTTGTTTGGATGCTTTTGTGCGGCAGACTGTTCAATACCCAGTGGAGCATCCTGAAAAATTTGAGAAGTTTGGAATGTCACCCTCTAAAGGAGTTCTTTTCTATGGACCTCCAGGATGTGGAAAAACCCTCTTGGCTAAAGCCATTGCCAATGAGTGCCAGGCAAACTTCATCAGTGTGAAGGGTCCAGAATTGCTTACAATGTGGTTTGGTGAGAGTGAGGCCAATGTACGAGAAATTTTTGACAAGGCTCGCCAGTCTGCTCCTTGCGTTTTGTTTTTTGATGAATTAGACTCAATTGCTACTCAGGTTTGTTTAGTTCTCAGGCATCTTTTTCGCTATATTGCAATCATCTGGATTATCTGAAAGGCCACTTCTGAAATATCAATCTGTTGAGAAATTGGTGGCAACTTGTATTCTTTATACTTTCCAATGGCTTATATTGCAGAGAGGAAGCAGTGTTGGCGATGCTGGGGGTGCTGCTGACAGAGTTCTTAACCAACTTCTAACTGAAATGGATGGGATGTCTGCTAAGAAAACAGTTTTCATAATTGGGGCTACTAACAGACCTGATATCATAGATCCTGCCCTTCTGCGACCTGGTCGTTTGGATCAGTTGATATATATTCCTCTTCCTGATGAGGATTCTCGCCACCAAATCTTCAAGGCCTGCTTGAGGAAATCACCGCTGTCCAAAGATGTTGATCTCAGAGCACTTGCCAAGTATACCCAGGGTTTCAGTGGTGCTGATATCACAGAAATATGTCAGCGAGCTTGCAAATATGCCATAAGGGAAAACATAGAGAAAGTGTGTTCCTACTTATTGTTATTCCAAGTTATTCTCGTTATTGCATTATGCTTAAGGAGTTATTTATCTTTCAGGATATTGAGAGGGAGAGGAGACGGAGTGAGAACCCTGAGGCAATGGAGGAAGATGCTGATGATGATGTGGCAGAGATCAAGCCGGCACATTTTGAAGAATCAATGAAGTACGCTCGAAGAAGTGTGAGTGATGCTGATATTCGCAAATACCAGGCATTTGCTCAAACGCTGCAGCAGTCGAGGGGATTTGGATCTGATTTCAGGTTTGCTGAAACGAGTGGTGGAGCTACTGGGTCTGATCCCTTTACTACTGCAGGCGGGGCTGATGAAGACGACCTTTATAGTTAGATTACGGTAGATGAGTGTCGTTTCTGCTGGGCTTATACGTGTATTTGCGTAGTTTTATGTATTTTCCAAGTTGGCTTGTGCTTTTGGCCGGCCCCCTCCCCCATCATGGAACTCTTCTGTTATTTTGAAGGTTAGAGTGTACAACTTGAAAGTCTGAACCAGAATCTGTTGACTTGCAACTATTTATCACTGGCTTAACATTTCCTGCATCACCTCGATTTGCAGTATGACTTCAATTCCTTTCAAGTTCTTATATGACTGTTTTGAATATATTTTGATGCAAAATTAAATTTATTATCATCTTACTCATTTCTTAAATCATTTGATACAATAATTGATCTATGATATAGTATATACTACTAAATGTAATTAAGGATTGATTCAATAGTTGAGATGTCATATGTTCATAACATATGTATGATCTGAGAATTGCAAAATTTACATTCATCACATGTGAATGTGAGATAATAATATATCTATAAATGGTTTTATGGATGAGAGTTAAATTTCTTCTAATTGCAAGCTCTTAATAGTTTTGAATTTAAATATATAAGATATGATTTCAAATTCAAAAATAAGATCATTATATTAAGAATATAACAAAGAAAATCTTTTCAACAAAGTTCCTTAAAACAATCTACTAAATGTTTTAAATAATTTTTAAAAAAATTAAAAATGTAAAATAATATTTTTTAATTAAGTCCAAACATAAATAAATTATTCAGATCTATTTGAGGCCTAATTCTTTTCAACAAAATAATATTATTTTATTTAAAATAGTTAAAATTTGAGTGAAAACCTGAATTTAAGCCCGACTTATAAATTGGCTCGTTTGAAAATAGATTTATATAAGCCGCCTATTGCTATCCTACGAGTGAGATTCAGCAGCCCAAAGCCTAGCTGGATCCATATAATCTTTGCTTATGTTTACGTGTGTTGGAATTCAAGTGAAAAGGACTTAAAAGAGGGGTCGTTTTACAGAGGACAGACGGTAAAGTTTCAGAAAAGTTGGTCAAACTGGGTCCTGTTATCCAGACCACAAAATGTGAAGCCCTGCCTATACTGACCGGACTGCTACTAATTGAGACACGTTTACAACCGATCTTAACACACTTTCCATCGCATTGCATTGCATTTTTATTTGCATCATCTAAACGCCTTTTATCTATAACGTGATTAAACTTAGTTTCAGATTTAATCCCATAAGATTATTATCATAGGTTTAAGTATATGATAACCCTCCTCAAATTTTTGCAAAGTAGGAAACTTTTAACTTTGTGTGCTGAGCACGTTGAGTTAAAAATGTATATTTTAAACCCTATTATGTTAATACTAATAACCCTTCAAGATATGCAAGTCATATGTATATACAATACATATACATATATGTATACACATAACCACCTTACCAAAACTAGTAATATCCCAAAGATTTTAGTGGTCCCAAATTATAATCCAACCATTTATGAATTTTCACGTGGGAAACTCTTAGTGGGGTCACTCACATAGAAACATCTGGGACCCTGCAAGCCACGTCACCAAAAACCACACCTATGACCTAACATCGGACATACACCTTAACTAAAAACACCCATCTTAGGAATCAAACTACAATCAACAAGCTACAATCTACATACCTAACAAAACAAAACTACTCTCTCTCTTCGTCTCTGCCCAGATTCCTAGGACGGTTAAATCAACCTTTTGGTGGGGTCAATCGAATCCCTCCAAACCCAGTTATCTTCTCTGTCTCCTCCTCTCCTTCCCTTACTATCACCTTTCCAAACCCTAAAAGATCCTCCTTTTGCCTCAGGAATGGGCTCTGAAATGACACTCCCTGGCTTCTCCACTTCAGCTCAACAACAAGATACTGATAAGCCTAACCTCAACTTGTTGGCTCAATCCCAACTCGATCCAACCAAACGTACTCGAAGACCCAGCTCTTCCATGTCCAAAGACCGTCATACAAAGGTTAACGGCAGAGGGCGGAGGGTACGGATGCCGGCTATGTGCGCTGCCCGGATCTTTCAGTTGACCCGAGAACTGGGCCTGCGCTCCGACGGAGAAACGATTGAATGGCTTCTCACTCAGGCGGAGCCCGCCATCATCGCCGCCACCGGGACTGGCACCATCCCCGCCGGCCCCATATCCACCCGTTCCGGTTCCATTCCCATCTCCGCTTCTCCACCGTCAATGCCGTGTATGGTGTCAACCACGGGTCAAGCGATTTTTTCTCTCACAGCGCCACCAAGTTGTCGGCTGGATTTGGACTACCGTCACATGCCCTTTACGGCTTTGTTGCTACAGCCTACGGCTGCAGCTGCGGCGGCGGTGGGGGAGGAGCCGCAGCAGCGGAACGGAGGTGTAGATTCAGCACAGCAGAATCGGCAAAATAGCGTATAGGGTATATATTGGAGGGTTTAAGCTGATATAGACGATTATGTCTTTTGCGGGTTCAGAGACTTGGAGAGCGGGGCCTGTTTTGTTTGTCATTTTTAGTGTTCTTCTTCTACTCGTGTTCAAGTCAGGTTTTGGCTATTTTAGGTCGAAGAGGGTTGAAGTGTTCCGGGGTGTGTAAATTGTTGACTGTTCCTTTTAGCAGTGGAATGGAGAGGGAGACATAACATATTAAGAACATGTTAGAAATATGGTGTTTGTGGGGTCATTACAAGCTATCGGAAGAGTAAAGCTTGGACCACCAACTGAGGATGTTTTTTTCCAACATGTAATTATCTTTCATTTCCTTCTCGCGGCCTCTCCATACATGCAACATGTACGCAATGTTCAAGAAGTCATTTCAACGAACGCAATGGGCATATTGTATTTAAAGAAACTAATAATTTCCAGAAATAGAACAGGACGGCAGGTCTTGCTGTTGCTTTTCTTCTATGAAAATGGAACAAACTGAAACATATACAAATGGACACGGTTCCTTTAGCTGAGGAAGGTACCTAAATTGAACGGATAATTTTAACACTTACCTACCTGAAAAAGTAAAGCATGATTTCCTTCTTATGATTTATGCTTCTTTCCAAGGAATTCAAGCATTCCTAACCTACGGTTTGAATTTCTAATGCACTGAAGAATGGACCTTTGAGTTTGTCAGGAACAGGCAAGTCTCATAAAATTAATATGAGACACGATTTAATCAAATTGATCTTAAGATTCGATTTTCTGTCATCTTAAAAGATTTGTATGCAATTCCATATTGTGCGCTTGCCAAAAATTATGACATGAATGATAACAACGTGCATATGAAACAACTGATCTAGACAATATGTAGCCGTCTAGGACTCAAATTTATGGAAAGATAAAGAACAGTAAGAATGTCCAGCACCGGAGGGACTGCATGTGTGCACAGAGCAGGCTCGGCTACAAAAGAATACGGGGAACTTCATTCCAATATAGCCAACTTGTCTAGTGCTTGTTCCCAAAATTCCACCACTTTTTCTTCCTTCTAAACTCACCAGATGACGTATCTGTATAAAAGGAAACCTAATGGAGATCAGGAATTATAATTTAGAAAATTTCCTCAATTACGTAATTTACCGTCAAGAAAGTTTCTCCACAACATATGGAACAGAAACTAATGTAAAGTTTATCAAAAGCTAAAGACCCTGGTGCATTGATGGGCCTGATATATATTATATAGAAGTTTTATTGTCAGTAGTCAACACCTGGTCTAAGCAGTCCCTAACTTGCCCTTATGGTCAAATAGCAAAAGCAAATCAAAGCAAAGAAAACAACAGTACCTCCTTGAAAATAGATTGAATTGTAATGTACTTCTGCCCAAAAACTCAAGAAAATGACTGCACGAGAGACACAAGTCCATCAAATAATGTAGAAATAAGATAAAAATAGTGATGAAACAAGAGACAAGCTAAGAAGTACCTGAAAGGCATGAGTTGGAAGCAAAATAAGATGATGGTTGTGAGCAAAAAATGTGATAAATTTGTGCCTAACTTCACCCTAAAAGGCACTTTATAAGAGGAGGTTTGTCATACATTTATAAACCATTTTAACATTCTTTACTTGCTCAATGTGAGATTCTTAGCATAACCCCCTCAGTCCAGAGTAGGGCTAAAAATCTGATGGATATATTGGGCAAAGGGTTACAACAGGTCAGGTACCGCTCCAAACCATTGAGACAAATTTTAAGCTCTGATACTATGATAAATTTGAGCCTAACTCCACCTCAAAAGGCATCTTATAAGGGGAAGTTTGTCATACATTTATAAATCATTTTAATATTCTTTATTTGCTCAATGTGAGATTCCTGACAAAATGGACAAGAGAGATGTTTGTCTACAATTACTGATGAGATGATATGCCAGTTTGGATTACATGGAATGCCACAATAAATTCAATGGTGGCATAACATCAAAACTTTTGTAGTTATAAAATCAATCGTCAACATAAACATCCTAGTACAAGTCCCGCTGAGATGCGAAGTATAGAAAGGTCCAGAAGTACGTAAGTAACTTTATCCCTAACTAGTAGAGGAGCTATTTCCAATTTTTTAATTCTTAAACTACAATGAAATAATGCTATTTGAAAATGAAAAATAAAAGATATGCAAAAAAATCTAAAACTTGAGCATTTATGACATAAAAACAAAATAGATTGACCAGCAAGCAAATCCAAAGGAAAAAGTCTTGCAGTAACTAGTAAATCCTAACTAGAAGAGAAAGTGTAAGTTGAAGCCATCACCTTCTTTAGTCTTCTGGTTTTCAGGAAGAATCTCTATGTAGCAGGTGTCCTTAAAGGAAGTCATAACGAGTATTTTTGCCCCATACTGCAGTAACTTATTAAGTTTTATTAAAAATGGACAAAATGCACCTTTTAGAAGGTTTGTGAGCAAATGATAAACGTAAACATGCATGAGATCTATGAGAAAGTCCATTGGAGTCAGAAACGGAGACGCATATCATACCATTAATTAATACACTTATAAATCAAACGGATGGCTGGATTTAATTTCCAACAATCAAGTTGTCGCATTGAAAGTTTGCAACATTCACCAACAATAAACTTTGTTAAATATAGAGCTGAACTGATAATGTAAAATACCATGCCACCTCTCTTAATCTCACAAATTTTTTTAAGAGGACGGTGACATAGTAACAAATAATACAAGAACATTTCTCAATTTTTAGAAATTGAAATTGAGAGAACCCCATGAAATTAACCAGCAAGTGCAGGAACACGCGGTAATTTTTAGCTTGACAAATTATTTTAAACAAGGAAAAAATAGAGCCACTAGTGGCAGTGACGGAATTGTGAAATATATACCAAGTCAGCAGCTGCTTGTAATGTAACATGATCACCCCACTCGCCACTCCTGGATAAAAAGGCATGAAATTAACATAATTTTCCCAATAAAAATGTTACCGAACTGGGAAAAAGGAAAGAATCTGTTCACACTTTGACATCTCCTTCAAATAGTCACCATAGTCCATGGGGACATATCCCTCGTAGATATCCGGGTGAGATCTAAGCTGATTACGCAACCCATTAATATGGAAAATGCATCAGATCTCATAAAATATAAACTGCAAATAACTAACCAACATAAACAGCAAAGGATCAACCAAAAAACCTGATTAACAACATGCCGTCTCACAGTTTTGTGACGATCAGGGGTGTGAAATATTTGATCTGACAAAGCACGAAACTGAAAAAAGAAAGGAAGTTGATTATCAAATGCCAAGAAAGAAGCTAGGTTGTTCTTTTCTTAATCAAAGCTTCCAAATGACAACGAAAACAAAAAATGACTGGCTGTAGAAAGGAGAGATGAAATTTGTTCTAACCTGACAATTGCCATCCCCTTCAACCTTGAGCTCCACAAAGCCATATAACTGCAATCTAAAATTAAGATACAACAATGAAATACCTAGTGCAGACATTTAACTCAACTACAACCAAATCTTTTAAAAAACGGAGATAGGTAAATATATACTTTCCAAATTATTGGACTTGGTCTATAACGACAATCTGTCTGAGGAAATCAGCAAAGATGGCACAACATAAATGAGACACAAAGACAGAGCCCCTCCAGGAGAAATCCCTTAGGATAATCACAATTGTGACGAAAGTGTCAAATATTCAATACCTGTTTAAAAGCCTATCATGATCCGAGGTTGCTTCATCGATGGAAGGTATTTCTCCATTTATTCTGGGAACATGCTGCAGAATACAGACAATAAATTTATGCACGAAAACAGAAAGATAATGGATTGAGGAGTTAATGTAAATATCCACATGCATGTTGATAAACATGCACTCTGACTTGCACTCAACAAATGGCACTTAAATGATATAATCCAAAATATTGGCTCCTGCATGACATATATGCTTGTCTAGACAGGCACAAGTGACAACAATCTATCCATCAAAATCTTCAAGTTAAAGAGATAAAGGAGATATCCATTAAAGAATAACTTTAGGCCATAAGACAAACAAAGGAAATTCAATGTTAGACAAGATTTGAGTTGCCACAGAAATCAACAGCATTCGAATCCATTTGAATGAACAGGAAATCCAGAGAGACCTATCCTAGACTTGAGTGCTTCAACACAACTTAAGGCAAACTGAACTTGGAAGCAATGCTATCCATGCATGGAGTCAATCTCTAACTGCTAAATTGTTACTATCCTGAACTTGTAAGTGTCATAAATGAAATCCATAAATTTCTAGCCCAGCCCCATATCATAAGATTTAATTATAAGTATCTTCATTCGATTTTACAATATCTCTAGACTGATCCAACCTGGTTTATGTATACATTGCACATACAATATTTTGAACATTTTATGCAGTATTAATAATTAAAAGCGAAACAAAATGAAGTCAAGATGCAGATGATCAATCAACTCATAGATATCCATGATCAAACCAGCATAACAATTTAAACCAGATAAACTTACGGGAATAGGAATCATTTGATTCAGCGTCTTGCCTACTTCTTCATCCAGTTCATTGTCATCAGAATATTCTGGAGAACAGAGATATTCTTCTGAAATTCCAGGACTAGAGCATGAAGTGGAGGGGACTGTGTCATCTGATTCTTCGACGCTATACTCATGGTCTACAGATTAAGACACTAAAACGTCAACAAATTCACTACCACAAGAACAAATCAGATACAGCCAGCAGTTCTCTACTACCTGAGTAGTGGTTCACAGTCGGTGGGCAATGCCAATCATGTGGTTGAACCGATGGCTGCATATATTCTTGAGCTGCCACCGAGTATCCAGAGGCTTCAGAAACTGCTAGCTGTGAGAAATCTTCTTGCAGAGTACGAGCAATTATTTCATCATTCTCTACACGATTAGAGTCGGTGATGTCATACTGATCTTCAACATAATGTTGTTCAAGATAGCTGTTACCGTTTTGTATTGCCTCATCATAATACCCAGGATAGAACGGCGGGTCCCCGTCTAGAATACGAAGACCCCACTGAATAACATCTGAATCTTGCTCGTAAATAGCCATTCCCTTTCACCCTTTTCTCCACCTAAAAACCTGAATCACTGAGTTAACCATTGAATAATCAGTTTCTTTACTTTCCAAGTTCATAATCTTGAATGCATCAACAGCCTTAGACCTCCATCATAACTCAACATTTCTCTACAATCGAGAACTACCACTTTAATCTATACAAGCTTAAGTTTCGGAAGGGATAAGTTGCTTAGATCATACTATTTCACCAAATAACAACTGTTGACGTACGACTAATGGGTGTTTTAAGAATATGAACGCAATCTGTCTAATTCATTTCCTCAACCTCTTTTTCCACATCGTGTCTAAAACAAAAAGAATCAACAAAGCAATGAACTTCGGAACAGACAATCCTAATCGGACCATAAAACATCGTAGAAATCATCAAACTAAAAGCACAAAAACTCAGACAGCCCAAACAAACAGCGAACCTTTTCGCAGCAAACGCCAAATACAATCGAACAAAAACAAAAACAATGAATAACAGCACTAGATTAACAACTCACCTAAATTTGCTTCCAACTTTAACCAAAACTTACAAGAAAGAAACTAAAAATTGAAAGAGAACAGTGAACACTTTTAGACATTTAAGCACTAGAAAATAAATTATGAACTTTTTGGGTGTGAAAAAGAAACAGAAGGCAAGAGGGAACACCATTTCGGAGCATTTTATATAGTAATCTGTTCTGCCCGCGGCGTTAAAGGTCGAACGCCATTGGACGGTCTCGATTAGCTTCCAGAGGCGGCGAGTTGGCGTCGTTTTAAGCCGGCTGGAACGGGGTCTTTTGCGTAGGGACCGTTGATGTGTTCCCGTGCCAGTAGGGAGATTTCAGAGTTCTTCAAGTATCTGAGATCGGACGGTCGTAATTGGTCTGTGATTAAGAAAGTTGGAGATTTCAACGGGTCTGATTGGTATAAATTGGCTGCTACGAACAACGCTTCGTAGTTGAATATCCTGTACCAATTGAAAAATTAGATCGGCTCTTAGTTCCTAGTTTCATCTAGTTAAGCTTAAGATTCAATTAACGACTAAAGGGTCCCACCCAGGCCTAGGTGTCAAATTCAATTACACTGTTCCTAAGCACGAAGAGGATTATTAAACAAGAAAAATCAAAACACTAGCACGTGTAGAGCATTCATGGTGCTAATTTTTTTATATTTATGGTGGTATATATGACATACTTCTTTAAATACTTGAACAAATTTTCCTATTATTTAAATAATAAAAATGAATAAATATATTTTTTATCAAATTTTATTTATTTAATAATTAAATATATCAATTTTCTTTTGATTAAATATATTTTAAAATTGACATATAAAATATAAAATATTATATTTAACTTCAAGGAATTATTTTATGGTAAAAATGACCAAAACTAATTATCAATATCACTTTATTTTATATTTTAAATAAATATTAGATATGAAGGTATGAAACTTCTTCTAGTAATTTGTGATCCACTCCATATGCATCAATTGTTCTGATGACAATTGTTGTAGAATTTGTACAATAATGGTCTAATTTTAAAACCTATCTGTTACCATGTAAAGACAATCTCGTGTGGAATTTTGAAAATTTAGATTTAGAGCATGATTTTGCAATCTATAGATGATTTGATAGTGGAGTGTAGCTATGCTGACGGTAGGGTCTTGCTCTGCTCCATAAATTTAAATATGGACTTTTAGTCTTGTGGTTAGTGTCAGATTATTAAGTTTGATGTTAAAATCTAGAGCAATGGTCATAATGACACTTTCATTGTTGAGCGTTGTCAAAAGGGTGTCAATCAAGACATTTTGGTAGAATGTGTACGTCATATCGAGGAGAGAAATTCTAGTTATTGTTAGAATTCTTTTTAATTTTGATATAGTATATTTGGAAAGGGTGTATTGTTCAATTTTATTGTAAAGAAATAAGGACTAAGGTGGAAGTTAAACTTTTCTATAAATCTCTTTATAGATTGCTTAGTAATGTCTTTCCGAGGGTTTAAATTGTCTGCTAGCATTTCCACAAAAAGACCTTTTTCCTTATATGTCCTTTATTAAAATTGCTCCTTAGAAATCTTCGCTAGCATCAGCCTGTAAGATTCGTTTTCCTTTGTCAGAAAATCTTTAGTGGAGGTGGATGTTGATTGATAAAACCGCTACCAGAGAGCCAATTGCTTCGATGGAAAGACTGGTTCCCCTACTATAAATTCATAGTCCACCACATCAAAGGCGACCAAAACATCCTAGTTGATTTCCTCTCTCAAACTCAAAAGTGTATCGACGTTATCACTTCATTCAAAAAATCCCTCTCTTCCTCTCAATGGCTGACCTGCCTACCACAGTAAAAATAGAGAAGTTCTTCCCTCCTATTGCAAGCACACCCACTATTGTTGATGAGAAAGTTTGTTTTGCCCGGCTAAGCTTGTTGTATTATCTCCACCTCTTCCCTCAACTGATAAAAACTACATTGTTGTCTGACCTTGTTCAATATATAAGCTCCATATCTCACTATGTTTTTCATCAATGGTCCACTTTTAGAAAATGCATTATGGTATCTATGAACACTCTCTACCCTCTATGCATGTGTTATCGTCCTTCCTCCCTTACAAGTTTATCAACACTTGTGTGATGGAGAGAATGTAAATTTCCTTGTGTGGACTTTCCT
Source organism: Erythroxylum reticulatum (assembly GCA_025504915.1). Classification (NCBI taxonomy): domain Eukaryota; kingdom Viridiplantae; phylum Streptophyta; class Magnoliopsida; order Malpighiales; family Erythroxylaceae; genus Erythroxylum; species Erythroxylum reticulatum. Next base: position 36,122,942 of record JANSVA010000004.1, read on the forward strand.
TGAATGTTACCAACCATCAGTACAATGGAGAACGCAACTCTTATAGGTTATTAAAGAGTCCATATAACATAGCACGTAATGGATCCATCTATGTGCAATTTTGATGGGTGGATGATGATTCTGATTATGACGATGAGGTTTATGCCCCTCAATGGCGGAAAGAGTCTAATAGAAAGTCAAAATCTTCATGCCAACCACCAAAGAAGACCCTACTTCGATATGATGAAGATGATGAATCGAGGCCTTGGATTAGTCTTAGGAATCCTACGTCTAAACTAAAGGATCTCTCAAAACTATTGAGAGCAGTTAGAAAAAAAAACGTTTGATCCATCCAATATGCTCTTTGCCTTTAATTCCCAAAGAAAGCCCCAAACTAGTATCTTATATGATGATGGGATTATACGAGGAAGATTTTTAACCTTTGGAAGCTTAGATTAATAAAACCACTGAAATATTTGTAAGGTCATATTCGAGATCCATAAGTATTAGTCCACATAATAATCATGTACTTGTTTCTGCAGAAGAAGAAGTTCTCAATTGGCAAACACAAAATGTTGTGACTTAAAAACAATGTCCTTTGAAGAATTGATTCAAAACTTGATAATCTATCTCAATAAGCACAAGGACTAAATTCAAAAGTTGATGTTATATCTCTTCAAGTATGACAATTGCATTAAGAAATACTTAATCAAGTTGCCCAACTGGAATTGAAACTAAGAAGTTATACTAACTATCATTGTTGTGGACTAGAGTTCTCTAATAAAGAAAGAGAACTTCAAAAAGATCTAGCAGAGCATAAAATAATTGAGTTAAATGTGGATAAAGAACATTCCAGAATTATATATGATCCATATCCATTAACATTTCCAACCACGCAACCCACTTATAACACCCCATCTTATCCCGATGCTATTGACTATAGAAAAATCTTTAAAATGTATTACTCTTTATTCAGATAAACTCTTGCAAAACCATCAAAACCTTCCAAAGCAAAACCTCTAGCACGAGACATTCTATTAGCCTCTAAACCCCCACATACACTGCCACTTTCTCCACCAAAAGAAAGGTCGTCCTCAGACATACCAAAAAACCAATACCTAATTAAGAATTCATAGCTACCCTTCAACCAATACTAGATAGCTCTAATAGCCAACTTGATAGCCAAGATTTTGACTCTTTTATAGAAAACTCAAAAAGCTCATAACAACTTGCAAATATCACTCAGATATCTCAAACCACACTCTTCACTCGAAGAAGTCAAACTTGAGATTGATGACTGAACCAGTCAGACTGCCCATAACTTGTTTCTACAAACCTACTTTAGGTCTATGGTTAACTTTTGATGATGACAAAATGAAGAGATCTACTACGTGAATTTAGTTCCTGGATAGATCTTCAAATGATAAGGTCAGATATTTCTCTTAAAGATATCTTAACAGAATCTCAAGAATGACAAGAACGACAAGAACTTTAAGAGAATGGTTCCAAAGCCTTAGTGAATATAGGTACATGCAAATCTTACAATTGAATGAAGCCAGCTCCTTATTAGGAATGATCCATAAAGAGTTTATTATTGATTTCCAACTTATTGATCGATAAAATAGATATGAGTATTTTGAAATGAAATGTTACTTTATAAACTAAAAAGATTTACAGAAGCATTTCCAAAGGATTTCTAAAAAATATTACATGCTTAATGACTTCAATGATGTCAATCTTCGGTACATATTCATTGCTTCTCTACCTGATGAGTTACAGCCTAAACTAAAAAAGAACAATCAATTCTCTTCACATAGATATATCTGAAATCTCTCTTAGAGAAATCTACTAATTAGCTTTGGTGACACTTCTTTAAAGCGATGCTCAAAGGTGGACTTGAACTCAAACAAGAATGCAAGAAGTCGTACTAAAAGATCAAATACAAAGACACAGAGAAATGTGCATGCAATATAAAGAAGGAGAAACACTTCAAAAGAAAGATGTTAAGAGTTCATCCTTTTAATAAAAGGAAGAAAAAGAGGATAAGATTCTTTAAACGGGTGTTTTTGATGCTAAAAAGTCATACCGATGTTATTTTTATGGAAAACTAGGTCATGATGTAAAAAGTTGCCCAAAAGAGTCTAAAAAGGATATGAAAATCATATAGTCCATGGAAGTTATAATACCTATTAGAGATTATGAGGACATCGAGTATTTTTTTGAAGAACAATCTAGTGAAGATGAAGAGACTCTATTTGTAATTCCTAATAGTGAATCTTCTGATGACAATGTCTCTTCCCTGAAAGAAGAAGACGAAGAGCCATATATGATGAAACAATCTTATTTCAAGCTAGAGCCTAAGAAGTCAGTAGTCAAATGGCCTTATGTCAAGCTTCAGTTGCTTCTGGAAAAGTATCACAAACCAATCCCAGTTATTGGTTACATAGATATAGGCTATTGTGGGAGTGTAATGAAACCATATATTCTTCCTATAGAAGAATGGCAACCTTATGAAGAATATTTTATTACAATTGACAAAAAATCCTTTAAGATTGATCTTATCACAAAGAGAAGGATTGTGATAAAGTTCTTTCCAAGCTTTATTGTCTAGACAAAAATATTAGGAGGTACTCTTCTTGTTCCCGACATACTTATTGAGATGGATGTCTATTGCTAAGTAGAAAAGTTGCAAATCTTGCCAAAGAGATTCATTGCAAATAAGGTTTTCATGAGTACACTGAAGATCGCAACATGTTCGAACTACAAGATGTTCCTTCTGGGTGTGAAGATATCAAAGACCAATTCCTACAATATTGCCTAAAAAGTCAAGATCAATTCATCATCCACGTCCATTATGGAAAAATTCAGAATTATATGTCCATTTACCATTCAAGAAGAATAAGGACATTAATACAACAAAGGCCACACATCCAAGGATGAATCCAGATGACCTAAAATTGGCACAAGAAGAATGTTCAATACTTCTAAAACAAGGATTGATTGAGCCAACCAAGTCAGATCAGGCATGTCAAGCTTTTTATGTTGATAAAAGAGCATAAAAGAACAAAGAGAAAAAAAGGTTAGTTATTGATTACAAGACTCTAAATCATTTTCTTCAAAATGATAAGTTTCCTCTGCCCAATATCAATACGCTGGTACTATTTTTGAAATAAGCCAAAAACATTTCAAAGTTTTACTTAAAAGTTTGATTTTGGCAATTGGATATTGAACCTAAAAGATCGACATAAGATATCGTACTGTATTCCTAATGCCCATTACTAGTGGACAACCATGTCTTTTAGGTTAAAAGTCTCCTCCTCATTGTTTCAAAGAGCTATGAAAAGAATCTATGATGGTATCTTATCAAGCGCTCTAATTTATATTAATGACATCCTGCTTTACTTTTAGACACAGCAAGAGCACCAAGCTCTATTGCGATAAATTTTGGATCTTATAAGGAAATATGAGATGATGCTCTCAGCCTGTAAAAGCCAAATTGGTTCAACTCATATCGAATTTGTGAGTATGAAGTTTCATGATGGATTTTACCAGCCTGGCCCATACGTAGCTATTGAACTGCTAAACTTCCTAGATATGAACCTCACTGTTAAATAGATCCAACATTTTTCTAGGAATCATGAATTATGTTAGGGATTTTATCCCTCATGTGTTAGAACTCGTTAGCCAATTATCAAAACTAGTGAAGAAAAAACCACCTTCGTGGGGCCTAGATTAGACAAAAGCAATCAAGCAATTAAAGAAGAACAGTTAGCATTCACCTCCATTGAAGATTCCTAACAAAGGAAAATGAATCTTGTGGATTGATGTTAGTGAAGGTTTTTAGGAAGAAATTTTAATAGAGGAGATATAAGTGAAAACGTTCTACTGTTGACAAGCTAGTGGACAATTTAAACACTAGAAAAGACATTATTACGTAATTTACAGAGAGATTTTATCTCTCAAAAGAGGTATAGAAAAGTTTAACTTCCACCTCAGCCCTCATCTCTTTACAATATAAATGGACAATATGTCATTTTCAAATATACTAGATCGAAACAAAAACTGCTATTAGAGAGCTAATGGCTTCATTGGAAAGACAAGTTATCCCGTTATAAATTCATAGTCCACCACATCAAAGGTCACTAGAACATCCTAGTTGATTTTCTCTCTCCACTACAAAAAAGTAGTAATTAGCGATGGAAAATTATCGATGGAAAAATAAAACGTAGCAAATTAGTGACGAAAATTCTATTTTTGTCGTTAAAATCGATGGAAAAAATTTACTTAACGAGAATTCTAATTTTCGTCGCTACAAATGGATGGAAATTGTCCCAAAAAATTTGGCGACGAACTTTAGGGACGGTAAAAGTGTCTGTCGGTAATTACGCTGAAATTAGTGACAGAAAATTAAAATTCGTCGCTAAATATGGAGGAAGTATACCGATGGAACCATTACTATCGGTAAATAAAGCGGGAATTAAAGGCGATATAATAAATTTTAAAATTAGCGACGGAAAATTCTGTCGGTAAATCACGTTTAAAACACCCGAACGCCCCTACCTGCATGTTCTTCTTCCTGTTGTTTAAAACACTCGAATACCCCCACTTGCACCTTCTCTCCCCCTGCGTCTTCTTCTTCCTGCTGCGTCCCTCTCGTGTGATTTCTTCTCTCCCACGTTGTCTCCTCTTCTCTTCTTCTAAAGACAGTCCAAGTTAAGTAATAACCATCCTCCTGCCATGTCTTTCTCTCTCTAGAATATTTCTTCTCTTCACCTTGTTTACATTTCTGTTCAAAATTTTCCTTTTCTTTACAAGCCTTTATACTTTGAAATCGATATTTGAAATCTCTTTGTTGCTGTCGTCCTTTTGGTTGAACAAAAAATCGGCCTAGGAATCTCTATATGTTTTTTATACGAAATCAGAATGGGCCCCTTATACCAGTCATCTTCCTTAGCCTGGTGATATTCATAGCATGGTAAATCTTTCCTTTTTCTATTGTGTTTCTCACTCTTGTATACAATTCGGTGATGCGTTTACTATAGAAGCGTTAAGTAAACAGTGAAGAGACTAGAGGAGGCTGTGATCTCTTGTAGAGGCTCCAAGAGGTTGAAAAGATGGCTGGTTGTGCTCAAAGAGGTTGAGAAATTTATGGCTAGTTCTGTTGAAGATAAAAGGAAGAGTGTTTTAAAAAATTTTAATTTTATTTACTGGCGGAATTTTACTTTCGGTCGGTAAAATGCTTAACATTTACCGATGAAATATTTAGATCTGTAGGTTAATTTTCTGACTGAATTTACCGATTCCGTCGGTAAATTTACCGACGAACAAATTCTTTCTGTCGGTAAAATTACCTAAGAGCCATTTTAACGACGTCGTTGTTTGTCAGTAATTTCTGTCGCTATTTTATATTACCGATGAAATATAAACATTTTCTGTCAGCAATTTCCGTCGCTAAACAACCTTTTTCTTGTAGTACTTAACTTCAAAAGCATATCGGTTTTATCTATCCCTCCATAAATATCTCTCCCCTACTCTTAATGCCTGGCTTGCCTACCATGGCAAAAACAAAGAAGTTCTTCCCTCGTATCACAAATACACCTACTACTATTGATGAGATAGCTCCTTTTGCTTGGTTAAGCTTATTCTATTATCTCCACCTTTTCCTCAACCAATCAAAACTACATTGTTGTCTATCTTTGTTCAATATACAAGCTCCATATCTCACTATGTTTTTCATCAATGACCCGTTCTTAGAAAATGCATTATGGTACCTATGGGCACTCTTTACCTTCTGTGAATGTGCTATCTCCCTTCCTCTCTTACAAGTTTATTAGCATTTATGATAGAGAGAATGAAAGTTCCATCATGTGAACTTTTCTTGAGTAGTACCAACCATTGGTGTAATAAAGAATGCAACTCTAACATGTTAATGAGAATCTTAAATTATGGGAGACTCCATTAGAGAAGCAATCCACCCAATGCTTCTTTGTTCTTCATCATCCATATAGTATAGCACATAATGGATCCATCTACTATGAGGATCAAGTATACTTCTGGCATACCTCCGACCAATGGCCAAGATATAAGGAATATGCTTTTAAAACTCTTTAGCTTTTCCTTAAGGATCGAAACCATTTTTTTAAGTATGCCCTACCAGTTGCTTACACATCTATTGGACCTTATGTAGGAGAATCTGTTTCTAGAGAACCTAAAATGTCAGACTTTGACATTCTAGATAGCCCGATAAACTTGGAGATCAACACTACGGGACTATCTTAAACTCAAGTTTCCTCTTTCCAAGATGCCCAAAATTCGACATTACCATCACAAAGAGGGGCTAAACAACTTTTTGAAGAATTTATGCACAAGAAGCGACTCCTAGTAAATGATGAAGAACAACCAGTGATAATATTGATAGCACGAGTAGAGTGGCTTCCCGTCAAATCTACAATCGTGGTGGTGGAAAAAACTTATCTGACAAGGATGATGATTAAGATTTCACTTCTTATTATAGGACCCTTTATGTAAAATTGTTTGTTTTTATATCTAAGTGTCTTTTAAGATGTGATATCATTCTTATCTAGAATAGTTGATAAGACATTGTTTTTATCTAAAATAGTTGATATGATGTTATTCTTATGCGTTTAGAGTAAGAAGACTTTGTTTTTATCTATAAATGTTTGTCTTATTGTGATCTCCTTTGTCTATATAAGTAAAGGATCTCCTTCATTGTAACCACAAGATTGCGTGTTCCATATAGCTTCTCTCTAAACATCTCTCTCTCCCCTGAAAGGTTGAGTCTTTTATCACACAAAAATACAAGTATGTGCTCTATACTTGCCTTTCTATAAGGATCTCTGCATCAGAAAGTATTAAACTTTTTCTTGTTTGCGTTTTAAGTTATAAGTGGAAGATTGATTAGCTTAGATCCCTAATAGGCAAGCCTTGAGAGTTGACTTCTGTTGAGAAAAAAGAGTTTGTGTCTTGGCTAGTATACCTAAGGTCTTAGCTACAGTCTTCATTGTGTATCTTAGAATTCTCATAAAAGTCTACTCTATCATATGATTGTTGGATTGTTGTTATCCTTGTTACCCTCGTGAGTGGTATCATATTCGACTTTTGTGTGTGAAGAGTATAGAACAACTATCATCATTTGAGATATTTGAGTGAGATCTTTAAGCTATTTGGAATTTTAAGTAAAAGAGTCAAAATCTTGATTATTAGTTTGATTGTCAGAGCTATTTGCTATTGGTTGAAGGATAGCTATGAATTCTTGATTAGCTTCTTTTGGTAAAGAAGGTCCTGGCTAATGTGAAGGTTTAGAGGTTTTTGTCTGAACGAAGGATAAAACAATTTAAAGACTTTTTTTTGGTAAATTATGACAATATTTTAAACTTTAATATACAAATTATAATATTTTAAATAAATCAATTAAAGAATTAAAGAAAGCACCTGAAAACGACATTTCTTGCATACGTATACACCCAGAACAAAACAAAAGGTTTTGCGGCTATCACTACATCACCACGCCACTGTAATTTGGCACCATTACTATGGTCATTCCCATGTTATTGTCGCTTGGTGCAATAAACCTGTTCCCTAAGGGCGGCGACATGGGACGGCATCTTTCTTCTCCTCAACTTTGTCCATGTTTTTGGGTAAAAGACCCTCTTCTTTCTTCTTGTGAAGAATCACCGAGCTTGCTTGCTTCAGTTCATCTTCTTTTTAGCTGTTGATAGTGTATGTAAATTCAATGTTGGCCACTAGACGTACCCCTGCCTAACGAAGATTGAAACCTGAAAATCAGTCACAGGAGAATATGGCTTTTCTCCATACTGGGAAAGATCCAACTTGTACAACACGTATTTTGTTGCTCCAAGCAAAACGTTACTAAACTTTTGTAGCTTCTGAGTTGGATAATACTCTTGTCCAAATGACTGGCGAGCCATGGGTTTGTGTCTTAGGTTGGAAGAAATGGTACTTTTGGCCATGAACACTGTCATCACAACTTCCACAAGTTTGTTTCTTTACAATCAATTTCATTGCTTTTTAAATCCTAAACTAGGTAACAACTTACGTGTAACTCTAGGACAGCCCAAGTAGTTACAAACTCCAAGGAAGTAACTTCTTATGGAAGTAAATTTCCATTACCGTCAACATATACGACAAACGCTGGCGTGTCTACTGACATTAATATTATCATGTTCAAGGAACTTTAGAAAATGGTTGACGAGTCAATTACATTACGGTCAGGACGTTATCATGATAAACAACTCTAAACTGTCTGCACAGGTTCAGCTACAAATCTTCTCCACGTCTTCCGGTGAAGGCCAATCCGCGGTGCCAAACTTCGCTAAGGGTATTACGTAACCGGCAGTGATGTAAAACTGACTAGGCACTTCCTGACAACTCGAAAATCTATCCTCATCCACGCTTCTTTTGGTGGATTATCAACTAAACAGTTTTGGTGTCAACTCCGGACCTCACTCAAAAAATTCATCCAAAGCAGTCCAAGATCCCAGTTTTGTGAGGCTTATTGCCGTCAGCTTGTTCTTATAAGTTTTGTTGGCCACATCCGAGCAGACCAACGACTCGCCCCAGTTTTCGGATCCAGATTCCTTCTTTTATTTTTAGTTGTTGAATCCTGTGACGTTTCCACTGATGCTAAACTTCTAAATGGATTTCCTGTCTCAGTCGATGTATCTACAACCTTATTTACCATCTCTAACACCTCACTCATCTTCGGGCGTGATTTTGGGTTCTTGAACAAGCACTTGTTGGCTATATTTGCAAGCTTTTGGGCTGACTTTAGATGATATTTCCCCTGAAGCCTAGGGTCTAATATCAGACGGAATTTCTTGACGTCCGATAGATATGGCCTGACCCACTCCAACATCTTTTGTTCATTTCTTGGTTGGTTCCGATCTAAAGGGCGCCTACCAGTGATTAGTTCATACAGGAATACCCCATAGCTCCATACATCAATCTTTGAAGTTAGACGTCCAGTTTGGATATATTCAGGAGCCGCATATCCCCAGGTTCCCACAACCTGAAATAAGATACCAGTTGCATGAACATTAACAACTTTGATCATACATGGATTGGTTATGCCAGTTTTTGTAGTCCTTTAATTGGAGAGCATAAACAGCATATTAAAGGGCAAACCAATGGCGAAGTAACAAATTTTATGTCTTTCAAATTTTGTAGAATAAAAATACAGTATTCCAACTCATCATAATTCAAAGATCAACAGCATACAATAATTCCATATAGTTTGATACCAAAAACACAAACAAGGACACACAAATGTTCCATTCTTGCCATCCTTACCTCAATCCCCCCTTGCAGGTCCAGAATGCCATAAGACATATGGTTAGTCCAAAAGTTCTTGGGCTTACAATTACATGTTTAGATATGCTGGGATGATTATCGTGTCCATTGAAAGTTCTAGAATAGGTTCATCCTGTCACTATGCTAATTAGGTGGAGAGCAAGATACTCAAAACTATATTGCCCATGTCTTGCATCACTATGATAATTAGGTAGAAGGGAAAGAAGGGATGGGAGTTGGGAGCATCTACAAACGGAAAGTGGGAATCCTTCTTTTTGACATATTGTCACTCAGCGTTTCAATTAAATGCTCACAATATGTTGATATACAAAATTACAGAATAGAGATTCTCAATAACCAATCAGCTGAGGAAACTTTCAGAAAATCATGGAGGAAAATATTTGTATCCAATTCAAGTTCTACATAATCTATCATGAATTCATTGATAACAAGTGTCACTAGCAGTTCTGTTTCTATGTTAATCATTTCATGTAAGGTGTCTAAAGTGGGATTTTATTTGATGTATTCTATGAACATACCGCAGTTGAGACATGAGTTAAACCATCTTCAGGACCCAATCTAGCCAATCCAAAGTCTGATAGATTTGCATTCCACTGCTCATCTAGAAGGATGTTCGAGGACTTGAAATCTCTGAATATGATCTACATCAAATAGTAAGCACAGAAAGGGAGAAGGAAACATCAATACCTGGACTGTAAGATGTTTTGCCAAATATGAACCATAGAAAATGTGAAGGGACATAATTACATACCTGAAAATCCATTTCTTCATGTAAGTATGTCAAGCCACGAGCAGTATCTTGGGCTACTTTCAATCTCCTAGCCCACGACAGAGGTGCCTCTAATTGAGTATGCAAATGGTCCTCCACACTTCGATTTGGCATAAATTCATATATGAGGAGCCGCTGAATCCCCCTTTCATCATCTTCGGCACAATAACCAACCAACTTAACCAGGTTAGGATGCTCAACCACCCCAAGGAGATTTACTTCAGTGATCCACTCTTTGTGCCCCTGCCAAACCCAAGGTGATATCTAACATTAAGCAGTTTAAAAAAAAAAGGAGAAAAGAGGAGAAAACAATCTGGTATTGTTCATGTGTCATGTTCATTAACATAGTTTGCATTATTATGATTGAAAAAGAAAAATATCGAACAAAAGTTAACAGATAAACCAGATTTTCATAATGTATCACAACTAGTGAGTACTGCAGCATAATATGAGGGGGTGGTCACAACTAAAATAAGATTTTATCAAACCTACCTAATGAGTAGGCTATAAGGCTCAAGGCTTTTAAGGCATTTAGAATCACTCTAAACTGCTACTTTTCAATAACCTTTGTTTCATACCTTATATCCAAAATCAATTCATGTATTTACAAGTCCAACGACCTAACCAGCCAAGACTCCCTGAATATTGGTTTATAACTACACAATATATTGGAGATATGATACTTCCAAATTCCAAACCTTAGGAAACGCATAAGCCAAATTCTCTTCCACCGGAAATGATAATGAAATAATTTCTAACAAATTGAGATGCAAAATAACAGAAAACAGTTGCTCCTAATGGATAAAAAGAGATGTGAAAAACAGCCATAAGGAAGAAGACTTGCCTGCATTCCTCTCTTACCAAGCTGTTTCACAGCAACATCAATCTTTCTACTTGGATCATCTCTACTCTTTATGGACCCTTTATAGACACAGCCAAATCCACCCTCTCCAACCACGAAGGAGCGGCTAAAATTCTTAGTGGCTAACTTGAGCTCAGCAATAGTAAAAACTCTGAGATTGCTCTGACTGGATGACCTAACAGGAAACAAGGGCCTCCTCACGGATTCTGAGCTAGACCCCGAGACATTTTGACAATTCACTTCAGATCCAGATCTCCCTACATCGTGATCAGCGCGTTTAGAATTCAAGGAATGAGCTGAGGCTGACTTCACGATCTTTGATTCTTCCTTCTTGTCACAACCATAGAATAAGAAACACATCATAGCCACAATAATTCGATTGCTGTAGATCCAGGGCCTGAAAACAGTGCCAATTTCAATGAGCTTACAATTTGTTAAAAAGAGGAGATTGTAAGTTCCGTAGACGCATATTTGATAAACTAAACTGTACATATTACATAAGAAACTATAAAGCCAAAAGTGATTCTATAAGAATTTGTCAGGTCTCGTGGTAAATAACATAGAAATTACTAAGCAAAAATTAGAAAGTAACGTAGGAATCAAGACGAACTTAACGGAACCTATCAAATCTTGTTTTAACCAGATTCAGTTCTCCTAAATTATGCAATTTGACTCAACAGGAAACAATACCACAAGGAGGAAGAAACACAGGAAGCCATCCAATAATTTCCCTAAAAATGTTTTCTCAGGACCCAGTTCCCAGATTTTGCTTCTTTAGCTCCAAATCAAGGAACAAAAGCAAAGATTCCAAATTTATCTGCAATCACACAAAAGTTTCTTTCTTTCCAGAAATTCTGCATCACAAGTACATAACTAATATTTCTACAGCTAAAGAAAGAAACAAGTGAAAATCACGATGGAATTGGTAAGCTCACCTTCAATTTTCGTTTTCGGTTTTCCCGCAGCTTAGTTTCTCAAGGGAAAATATGCAACACTTGAACGTCAAGTAAGACTGGTCATCCGATACAACAAAAAGAAAGAGAGACTAGCTTTGCATTAACAGCTGAAAGTCCACGCACGGCAAGTGGAGGTAGAAGTCAGCTTTAACAAAAGTACCTAAACCCAGAAAACTTTGGTCTGCAGAATCCCAGAAACATCAAATCCTTACTTCTGTTTAATCAAAGTATTAAGTATGTACTGGTGCAAATGTGGCCTTTGAAAATGAGCCATAGAAGCAACGAGGAAAAGTCTTGGAGTCTTCGATGAGTTGTTGGAAGAGGTCATTCAAGTCAAGTTGGTCCTTCAAGGAATTCTGCAACCATTAAACAAAATCTTATCTCGGATCCTTCATTGCTTTTCAAAGGTCAAAACGCATTTTTTTCCACAAAAAGGTGTTAATTTGCTGTCCTATCCATTGAACGAAAAACTTATTTTGGTTGGGTCCTTCAATTCGTTGCACTTAATTTTAAAGTTCATCTTTTTCATACACCGTACAAAGGCCCACCATGTTTCGCTTTCAGTTTGGATGGGGGTGGAAGTGTGTCAGCATGAACCCATTCTTTTCTTACGTTTTCTTTCTTGCAAAAGAATGGTAAAGCCTAGAGCTCATTTTTATTTTTCATGAAAATTTAAAAATATATAATTTTTACTAAACTCAACAATCACAACAAACTATTAAATTATTAATTTTGTGTCATATTATAATAGTCAATTATATGCAATCAATTTAATTAGCAAAATTGAATAAGCATATGTAAAAATCATTGGCTATAGGTATTTACGTAGCTAAATGGTCTATATATTTGTTATCATATTTTTAAAGAAGCTATTGGTTTTTATTACTCATCTTAAACTCTACAATAACGAGAAGCATATTAAAATCAATAAATGTAACATATTATATTTAACAAACACTTAAATAAAATTGTAAGAAAATTTGAAACTTTAGAATGGTTGGAAAAACAAAATTTATATTGATATAAGAATTATTAAAAAGATTAGACTTCTTAATTTAAAAAGTTATTTTTAGCCTATGCCTAAGTAGAAAAGCAAGAATCAAATAGAAAAAAAACAATCAATTTATTTACAATATTAACTTCTTTCTTTGTCACTTTTTCATCAAACTTTTTTTATAAAAAAACATCTATGATATTTTTTATTATTTTTGTGTGGACACATTGTATATGTATATCATTTGTGGCAGGAGTGCATAAAACAACTAAACAAATGTTATCTTCTAGGTTTCTCTCAAATGTTACACAATTAAACAAAGCTTGTTATAGAATTTTGTATGTCATTTGGCTTCATCGCCAATCAAGAACATTTAGGAATAACCCAAAAGTTGTTGTTTAGAATAGGGCATGAAAATAATTCAAAGACGTACCTCTTTTCTCATGTTTCTCAGTTTATAGGCATGTTAAAATCCCTCATTGGTAATCCATCTTGCTTATATTTCTCTATTTGTGATGTGACACGTTTCTCTGTTTCATAGTGTGGGCATTCCTTGTTGTTTGGTACAATATGGCTTCTCCTTGTTTCTTAGTGTAGTGCAACTTCTCCATCTCTCACAATGTCTACAATTTGTTTTATATTATTGTTTTAATTTTAGTTGAGTAAGATATCTGTTTATATAGGTAAGTGTAGGAGATAATTGTGGATCCTTTTTGTCTATTGTGGTGGATTAGTGATAACATGTTAATTTTCTTTAATGGTACTTTCATTATAATATGGTGTCTCCATGTGTAATAAGCATGTTATAAATTATCATGTGACCCACATTACGTGATATCGCATGGTTGCTTAAACTCAATGTTATTTTATATTGGAGTTGCTTGAACTTTACATGATATTGTGTGGTTTCATGCATATCATATTTGAATTTCACCTACAAACCATCATCATTTCTTATGTCTTATGGTTAAGAAAAGTGAAAAATTCAGTAAGAAACTTTACCCTTTCAGTCATCATATTAATCAAGACATAGGTTCTTATCAAATGAATAATTATAGTCCAAACATTGTTGACTTAAAACATTGCTTTCAACTTTTATTTTCTGCTTATTTAACATCATATATGACACTATATTGTTATAAGGAATGCTTTATTTCTTTGATTTTTTATTAAGGCTTAAAGGCATAAGTGGAGATGAATATGTTGCACCTTTAAGTTCCCATTCTTCAGGAAAGGTGACATCTTTCCATTTTATTGATTTTTGCAACACAATTGTAACACCCTATTCTCGATAATGAAATCTGCATACTGAGTATTACCGTATTCTTAAAAACCTAATATTTGGAACTACAATATTTTCTATTTAAAACCTCATTATTCTAGCAATTACTATTCACTTTATAAAAATTTAGACGGAATTTCCTCTATATTTACTTAAAACCTCTTACAAGAAACTTCAATACACTTCTCGTGCAAGCTACTCAACTCTCCATCTCCATGTCAAATTACTTGACAAAACAATTTACCTATCCTCCAATACATTTCAATATATCTAAACTAAATTCCATACATAACTTTCATGTATTCATATATAAATCACAATAAAATCCTGTAAGATCCTTCACTTCTTTATGTGTACATGCCATAACTATATAAAAAAAAATTTGTAGTGCATCCACCTCCAAGTCTTTCGAAATCCTCTACTTGACTCTTATCTTATAGTAGATCCACCACAGCTTTCTTCTAATTCTCTTTAAAACCTACGTGCAGAAAGAAAATTCACACGCTAAGCTATAGGCTTAGTGATGTTCAAGCAATTCTATTGCTCATTCAATTCAATTCATTCACCTATAACATGTATAATTTATAATATTTTTCAAATATAAATATTTTCATTTATTTCTAAGCATAAATAGGTATTTAAAATCAAGTTATGAAATATAAGCATGTATTTATTTTAATAATTCATATCTAATTACATACAATTAATTACTATTTTCATTTGAAATTCCTTAATCATTAGTCATACATATGTATATATAATTTTGTAATTGTCCCAAAGTAAAATCCAATGGTATTGTGTTGTCGAGACATATAAATGAGATTTTAAAATAAGGGACTGGATTTTCAAAATCATACAGTCTTTTCTTTTTTTAATATTTACACATCAAGACTGAGCTCTCAGAGCTATGCAGTTCACAACTTAAATCAAATATCTTACACTGGAATCGAGCTCTTGGGGTATATATCATGATGCAGTATTACTAACTCCCTAATTGGCATGCCAACCTTATCACATTATTTAAATTCCTATCTATTTTATTAGGGGCAAATCTAATTAATTTCCATTGAAATTTAATGATAAACACTCATAATAGTCATTTCAAGCTATTACATATTCGACCAAAACAAATGTCACTTCTTAATGTCATTTTTTTCTTTCGTTATTGGTTTTAATTTAATTCATACAACATTTAAGATATATTCATCTTACCAATTAGTCAAAAATAATATGTATATCAAGTTTCTCAATTTAAACATAATGTATGCCAATTACGGAAAACGCAAATATTAACTCCAAAATCCAATTAATCACATATACTACTTCATTTAGCCTCTAATTAAATATTTTTAACAATAATTTCATAAACCCCCAATTTTATCTCAAGAGCCATAAATTACATAAGACACAATTTTTAGGAAAAAATAGAATTACATGAACATATACCAAATTGATGTCAAATTTTTTAAATTAAGCTTCCATCAACTTCAATTTCATTAACAATTCCTTATTCCTTCTCTCTCCCCTCTTCAATTCCTCTCCTTTATCTTCATAATACTACATAAACATTCAATTTCATGCATTTTATTCATCAATGCATGCAACTACACCAAAATTATGTACTAAAAAAATAAAAAATCTATTAACTTATCGTATAAATTTTCGTGCACTATTTATCAAGAACACCCATATACCCTTTCTTCATCTTTTTCCAAACTTTTTGTTTATATGGTGAGTTTAGGGACCTTAGGTTGAAGATTTAGTGTTTAATAGTTGATTTAGGGGTTAAAAATAAAGAAAGTTGGCTTTAAAATGAAAGAAAAATGGATAAGAAAGGAGAAATGGTTATTTTCAACACTCCTTGGTGAAGAAGAAAGGGTAGGTGGCCAAGAAATGACATGTAGTCCCTTAATAACACATTTTCATTTTTATTAAAAAAGTCAAATTTAACTTTTAATTTTTAATTTTTTCTTTTCTTCTACTCAATAAAAATACTCATAAGAAAAATATCAACCTCACATAAAGACATTAATTAATATTATTTATTTTCATTAATATTTTCAGGTTGACTTTCACCCTTTCTCGGGTCAAACCGGGACATTAGTTAACTCTTGGTCAAACTCTCAAAATGAAATTATTTTGAGCGCTAATTTGATCATCAGGCTATCCTTGAATAATATTATCCGATCCTAAATAAAATAAAATATAGTTTGGGTCCCGAGTGACACTATTTACCTTCAGATGTACTATTCACTACCCAAAAAGTATTATTAATGAAATTGAGATTTTTGGGGCATTACAATTCTTCCCTTCTAAAATAAAACTTTGTCCTCGAAATTTACCTGTGTCAAATAGTCATGGATAAGACATTCTCATGATTTCTTCTAGTTCCCATATAGCTTCCTCAACCTTGTGGTTGTTCCATAGTACTTTCACCAATGGAACCGTCTTGTTCCTTAGTTGTTTTGTATCTTTTGCAGATCTGGTTATATTTCCATATGTTCTAGTTGTATAATATGTGATGGATCAGACAGATATTTCCTTAATATAAACACGTGAAAGACATCATGAATCTATTCCTTATCTTCTGGCAATGCCAATCTGTAAGCTACTTGTCTCATACGCTCAATGATTTCAAATGGACTAATGAATCTATGGCTTAACTTACCCTTCTTACTAAATTAAAACACTTTCTTCTATGGTGAGGCTTTCAAGAAAACCTTGTCACGCATAATATATTTAATGTCCTTGCTCTTCAAATCTACATATGATTTTTGGATCAGAAGTACCTTTCAACCTTTCCTTTATAATTTTTACCTTATCCTTGGTTTCGCTTATCAATTCCGGACCCACGATCTTGTTTTCACTAAGTTCTGTCCAACAGAAGGGTGTTCTGCAATTTCTACCAAAAAGAGCCTCATATGGTGCCATATGTATGCTTGCTTAATAGCTATTATTGTATGCAAATTCAATTCATGGGAGGTGTTCATCCCAACTTTCTTTAAAATTGATAGCACAACTCCAAATTATATCTTTTAGCACCTGAATCACTTTTTCTAATTGTCCATCTGTTTGAGGATAAAAAGTTGTACTAAAATCAACTTAGTATCCAAGGCCTCATGTAATTTCTTCCAAAATCTTGAGGTGACTCTTGGAACATGATCGAAGATGGTACTCCATGCAATCGCACTATGTCACTAATATATAATTTTGCATACTTTGAGTGTTAGCAATCAGTTCGACGGGTAAGAAGTGAGTTGACTTGGTCAATCTATCTACAATCACCCATACGATAGTATGCTTCTTCTTAGTTTGAGGCAAACCAGACACAAAATCCATAATGATTCGATCCTATTTCTATTTAGGTATTGATATTGGTTGAATCAAACTTGATAAAACTTGATGTTTTGCTTTTACTTATTGACATATAAGAAATTTGGTAATATAATCTGCAATGTCTCTCTTCGTACCTAACCACCAATAATGTGTCTTCAAATCTTGGTACATTTTAGTACTGCCTGGGTGCACAACATATGATATATTATGGGCTTCCTTCAAGATGTTCTTTTTCAGCTCATCATCATTAGGGACATCGATTATATCTTTGTAATACAAATAGCCATCCTTTTTGATTGCACATTCACTATCTTTCCCCTCCTGAATTTGTTTTAAATTGGTAACTAGCTTTTCATCTTGTTTCTATGCTTCCTTGATTTGATGTAACAAGTTTGATTTGAGTCTTAACTTAGTTGCAATGGCTCCATCACTGGATAATGATAATCTAGCATTCATTACTCTTAAAGTTGATAACAATTTCCTATTAAGAGCATCGGCTACTACATTTACTTTGCTTGGATGATAGTTAATTATACAATCATAATATTTAATCAACTCTATCCATCTTCTTTACCTTAAGTTCAACTCTTTTTGTGTAGGCAAATATTTGAGACTTTTGTGATTTGTGTAAATATAACATTTTTCTCCATATAAGTAATGTCTCCAAATCTTCAAAGCAAAGACTATGGATGCTAACTCTAAATCATGGGTTAGTTAATTCATTTCATAAGGCTTAATTTGCCTAAAAATATAAGCAACTACCTTTCCCTCTGGCATAAGGACAAATCCAAGCACGTTATGTAAGGCATCACTGTAGATCACGAAGTCTCTACCAGGTATAGGTTATGTAAGAACATGTGCTTAAGTTAATATAGCCTTTAACTTATCAAAGCTTTCCTGATATTTATCACTCCACATAAATTTTGCATTCTTTTGAAGTAACTTGATCAAGGGTTTTACGATTATAAAGAATCTCTTAACAAATCTTCTATATTATCCTGGCAAACCTAAGAAACTTCTAATCTTTGTAGCATTCCTAGGTTCTAGAATGGCTTCTATCTTCTTAGGATCAACTCTAATCTCATATGCTAATATGACATGACCAAGGAAAGAAACTTCATAAAGTCAAAATTTATATTTACTTAACTTGGCATAAAGTTGTTTATCCCTCAAAGTCTGCAAAATAATTCTCAGATGCTTATTATGCTCTTCTCGATTTTTAGAATAAACCAAGATATCATCAATGAAGATTACCACAAATTAATCCAAGTAGGGATCCATAAAAGGTGTTGGAGCATTTGTGAGTCCAAAAGACATCACTAAAAATTCATAATGCCCATATCTCATTCTAAAAATTTTGTTCAAGACATCTGCTTCCTTTACTCTCAACTGGTAATATCCTCATTTCATATCAATCTTAGAGAAAATACCTGCACACTTAAGCTGATCAAAAAGGTCATCTATTCTAGGCAGCGGATATTTATTCTTCACAATCACTTTATTTAGTTGTCTGTAATCCACACATAGCCTAAGAGACCCATCTTTCTTTTTAACAAATAACACAGGTGCACCCCAAAGAGACATACTAGGGTGTATAAAACCCCTTTTAAGAAGTTCTTGTAGTTAGATTTTCAATTCCTTAAGTTTTGTGGGTGTCATCCGATATGGTGCAATGGATACTGATATTGTACTAGGTATTACATCAATAGAAAATTTAACTTTTCTTTCTGATGGTAACCCTGACAACTCTTTAAGAAATACATCTTAGAAATCACATACAGTTGATATATCTTGAATTTTGTATTCTAGCTTGAAGAACATAAGCTAAGAAGGCTACACACTCCTTTCTGATAAGCCTTTTTACTACTGTCACTGATATAACATTGAAGATAAAATTTGACCTTTTACCAATTAGTGTGATCTCATCAATATCAACCATTCTAAGAGTGATTCTTTTAAGATGACAGTCTACCACTACATGATGTCTAGATAGCCAGTTTATACCAAGGATCATTTCAAATTTGAGGAAAGGTAGTTCAATTAAATCACTAGGAAATTCATAACCTTGTATTCTTAATGGACAATTCTTGTCAACCCTATTTATCACCACACTATGACCTAAAGGATTTGTAACTAGAATATCATGTTCAAGAGTGTCAACAAGTAACCCCATTTTTCAGGCAATGGCATACATATATAAGAATGTGTGGATCCTAGGTTTATTAATGCACGAGTAGAAATGTCAAAGATAATAAAAGTACCCACAATCACATCTAAGGCATCTTGGTTATCACGAGTTTGTATAACATATGCATAAGCTGGAGTATGGGTATTAGGTCCATCAACTGTCTATGATGTGATCATCTGACCACTAGCACCAAAACTAGCTCACGTGCTTCTACCTCTGCCCCTTGGAGTCGTAAGAACTAGTCTCTCTACTCGACTAACTATTTGATATCGTCTACCAGGATAATCTCTTTGAAAATGCTCCATATAGCTACATCGTAGGCATGCTCCCATCATCTTCCAACGCTATCTGTTATGTTTCTTCCCACAATGCTCACATGGGATAACTACGTCATGTCCTGACCCACTTGCTGTACTAATTATAGATGGGGATGACTGTCTTGCCCTAACCATTGATCTCTGACTCTGCCCTAATTGGCGATAGGATGCTTGTGTTTGTACTGGAGCCTGAGACCCTGAATGCTTTTGCTTCTTACTGGTTGATAGGGATGAACTAGATTGTCACTGACTCCTTTTATGTTGTCCCCTATTTCTCCATTTTTATTCATCAATATTAACCTTTTCAATCCTTAAGGCTACTTTCACCATCTCTCTATAATCCCTAATATGTAGTGTAACAAGAAGTCTCTTGATGTCATGGTGGAGGCCTGCTTCAAATCTCTTACACTTATCTGCCCTTGTAGAAATTAATCTCTCTGCATGTATACTCAATCTATTAAACTCTTTCTCATATTCTAATGTTGTTCTATACCCCCTTTTCAAATGAAGGAATGCATCTCTCATCTCATCCTTATAAGCTTCCCCTATATATTTATCTAAAATTTGGACAAAAGTACTCCTAAGTAAGATCCTGTGGTCGAGCAAAACCTTTTAATGGACTCCAACCACTGATATGCTAGTCCCTGAAGAAGGCCATTTACACATTCCAATCTCTCTTCTAGTATGCAATGGAGAAGATAAAAAATTCTCTTTATCTTGATTAGCTAAAACTTAACATCTGAAGCAGTAATTGATGACTCCCCTTGAAAATCTCTACTCCCGACCTCTTGGCTTTCTCTAATGTGAGTTTATGCAGTGGAAGAGGTGGTTGTGACTGTACATGAAGTGCAACAACCATCTGTTGTTTCATATAGTCTACCATAGTTTGGAAAAACTTTACCAGGTTAGGAACTGGTTGACTGGTAGGTGGTGGTATAAGCTGTGCTGGCTGCCCCACCATACCCTTTAGGAAAAAATATAATTACATAAACACATACCAAATTGATGTCAAATTCTTTAATTTAAGCTTCCATCAGTTTCAATTTCACCAATAATTCCTTATTTCTTCTCTCTCTCTCTCCTTCAATTCCTCTTCTTTATCTTCATAATTGTAACATACCACTCTCATAGCGCATATGCCCTATCATATCCATGGATAGTCAAGAATATACTCTAAGAAAATGGTACGTTAGAATAATCACATTAATATAGTCTGAGGCATCAATATAACTTAAGCATTCCAAATACTTATTTCCTTCACAATCATAATAAGTCATATACGTCATTAACATTCCAAATTCAAGTAGACCATACACAACAGTTTTGAACTCAATCCCAATACATCATATAGTACAAAAATTACAAATTAAGGACAATGTGTGTCATGACATAGAATGCTAAATAAAAGAAATCTATCTAGACTTCACAGGTATCAGCAGACTAGACCTTTGAGCCATTCTTATCCCCGAAATAATAGTACTAAAATTCTATTAGATTACTTTAGAAGCTAATCTTCCTTAAACCTGAAAATCAATGTTACAATTTTGATGAGTTTGCGAACTGAGTGAGTGAACCATCATTGATGTGTTCACTCAATTCAGAACACCAAAATCAATTACATAACTTAATTGAATAAGTATTACAAAATCTAGTATCGAATGCCACATCACATTTTATCATATTTCAACAAGTACTATATACCAACATTGCATATCACAATTTCAAAACAATTCAATAATTTCATCATAATCATTCGTATGATACATGTATAATTGTATATGTAGATGCACATATGATTTCTTTTTTATTTTGCTTTATTGTGATCGAGTGCCTATCGACCCAATTTACTATCATGTATCTGTTATGAATACTGAGCTCATTTCATATACTGTCCTATATCCGTTATGGATACCAGGCTCATTGTTATATGAGCCTATGACTCTTTGTGCACAATCCTGAGTTTTAAGCTCATTTTCACACATTGACTATTCCGATCATAACTCCTTTATCTAATAATGCAATTCAATGTAATTAAATGTATCAATTCATATATTTATGCTTTCAGTATTTTTCAATCAATGTGCTCATGTTATATATCAAATCTTTCAGATCTAAGTCCGGCATTCATCATTCAATTGTTCACACATTCCACAATAAACATACAATTCAAACGAAAGCATATATAATTGAATTTACACATCTAGGTTAACTCACAGTATGCTCTAGAATAGTTATTGCCTTGATGATCTAGCAATGTCTAGATGTTGGCAATCAACTTGTGCGTCTATAGTCAAGCAATACACACATAGTTCACAATCACTAATTTGTTCAATCATATGAATATACAATTATGAACAAGTATATGTGTCATGTTCAATGCATGCTCAATTGACCTTTTCGGGTATGTATTCTTATTCAGAAGTCTTAACCATTCAATTATTATAACTTGTATATTGCCACTTTGCATTTAGGTTTATACCTTGAGTAAGTTTGATTACTTCAAATTCATCGATCATACATTCATCAACCTTTTCTAGCAATATAAATTTACACAATTTCCCAATTATCATTCATTCATACCGAATACGCCTTACTTATATCCTTTAGATCATATTTGCATTCATAAGAACATCTTTATTCCTTTAATAACTCAAAATTTCCAGATTTAAATATATTGATATCAAGACAATCCATTCATTAAGTAATGACATCAATTAACATACTAAACTTATCAAACCCTTAACCAATCAATCAAGCAACAATCTAGGTTCATTTCAAGCCTGAATTAAGTCCAAATACACCAATGTAGAGTAACTTATCCTCATTTGGTTTAACAAATTCACAAACCGAAATTATCATTTCAAAGCTTTGGCCATGATCGTGGGGGACCTTCCCACGGTCGTGGGATGAGTGCCCCGATTGTGCACTATCCAATTTTCCTCAATTTTTCACAAATTTCATCTACTTAGGATCATCATTATCACTTCAAATTTTCTAAAATTTATACTCTCAAAAGCATACTTCAATTTGTGTTAATATAGCTTCCATCTTGGTTATATTAAAGCTCTCTAAATTCTATTCATTTATGTCACCAGCAATCATTCTTACACATACACTAACCTCCCCAATTTTTTTTAGATTCAAAAGAAAACTCTTTCATATCAAATTCAAACACCTTCATAATAGTCTATTAATTATACCTTCATTATACCTCAATTCCTCATCAATTTCATCTCAATTTCTAGCTCAAAATCATTCATTTAACAGCTTATAAACTATTTTTTTCATGCATGCTAAATAGAACAGAAACTACCATTCACGCATTGTTTTGCAGCACTCATTTAACACTAATATCACAATCAATCTATCCCCAATTCAATCATTATTAAGTTCTTAAGAGATTAGTCTTTCACTTACTTAATCATCTCAATTGTCTCCTCAATTATCAAGCTAACCTGGCCTTCCATGCATGCAAACACATTTCCAAGAACAAAATGGAAGTAGAATGTTTTTTTTTCAGCAACAAGAAGAAATCAACAGAATATAACTTTCTTAATGCAGAATTTTGTAAAGATTTTTAGTGGCGATGACCATAATTGAAGCAAAAATTCAGAAGTTGTGAGGGTGTGTGTGTGTTTCAGTGGTGAGAGGGAAAGAGAAGAAAGAAGGCAACAAAAACAATTTCTGCATTAACTTAATTCATTAGGTGCTGGGTGTCACTATTTTACAATGAAATTTGTCACATATTCGTGCAATCCACTTGTCCTCTATATAAGCTGCCAAATGTTACCAAAATCCTAGGTCATTTGTCACTTAATTCTCCAAGCCATTTATCATTAAATTCTACTGCCATGTGTCACTTATTTTATAGGCCTAGTTGTCCTAAATTTTCATGTGTTAACTTGTCTTATCACTTGACATTTTTCCTAAACTAAATTTATATTTTAATTCATCAATTTCCCAATTGTAACAATTAACTCCAAACTACTAATTATATCTATCAAACCAAAATTCAAGACATAAGCAATACACAATCAAATCATCATCATTTTAAACCTTTCATACCTTGGAATATGTAAAGTGAGTGCTCATATTATCTTTGCAATGTTTTCTAAATCAACATCCATGTGTGTATATACTCATGTTATGCATGTGAATGAAATTCACCTCATAAATTCTAAAATGATATGACTCAAAAGTCTAACATTCTAACCCTCAGTAAGTTTTGAAACCCCGCTATTACAATAATATTGCATAAACATTCAATTTCATGCATTTTATTCATCAATGCATGCAACTACATCAAAATCATATACTAAAAAAAAATCAAAACTCCATTAATTGACCTTATAAATTTTCAGGTACTATGCATTAAGAACACTCATATACCTTTTCTTCATATTTTCCCAAACTTTTTGTTGATTTGGTGAGTTTAAGAACCCTAGGTTGATGATTTATTATTTAATAGTTGATTTGGGGTTAAAAATAAAGAAAGTTGGCTTGAAAATGAAAGAAAAATGGAGAAGAAAGGAGAAATGGTTGTTCTCAACACTCCTTGGTGAAGAAGAGAGGGTATGTGGCCAAGAAAATGACATGTGGTCCCTTAATGATACTTTTTCATTTTAAAAAAATTATCTTTAACTTTTAATCCATTATTTTCTTCTTCTTAATAAAAATACCCATAAGAAAAATATCAACCTCACATCATTTATTTTCATTAATATTTTTCGGGTTTGACTTTCACCCTTTCTCAAGTCAAACTTTAATCATTGGTCAACTTTTGGTCAAACCTTAAAATGAAATCATTTGGAGCTCTAATTTGATTCCTGGGCTTCCTTGAACAATATTATCTGATGCCAAATAAAATAAAATATAGTTTGGATCCTAGGTGTCACTATTCACCTCTGGATACACTATTTACGACCCAAAAAGTGTCATTTATGAAATTGAGATTTTTTGGGCGTTACAACAATGTTAGATTTTGTCACATTAGTTTGTAAAAATAAGGTTTCACTTTTTTGACTATGTATCAAAGATTTGAAGGCAAAGGCTATATTCATAGCTTTATAACATATTTTATATATTAATGATAAGAAAACTGATTATGTATTCATTTTGTAATTATATTTTTATTTGCAATACTAAAGCATCAAGAATACTTTTATTTCCAAGAGATATATTCATGTTTGGATAGCAATTAAAAGAAATGGGGCTATTTAAAGACTAGACTTTATTAAACTTAAGAGTGAATCATAAAATTCATAAAATTGAGCATCTTTTAATAATATTTATATTAAAGTATTTAATCCTTCCTTGGTGAGGGGTTGTACTCCTACTTGGACTAATCCTATATGAATATATTGTTCCCTAATAGCACCAAAGAGAGGGGTGAATTAGGTGAGTTCATGATTTTAATTATAGTATACTAACTTATGAAACAATATATACAAATTATCACAAATGCAAGAATGAAATCAAATTAAATGAATTTAATTACGCTTGTAGACAACAAAGTAAACAGTAAGGAAGAGAAATGCAATCATTATTTCATCATTATCAACAATCTTTTCATTAGTACTAAAGGTAGATGCACTAGAAATAGATTTAGATATTGTAAAGAAATATATTTCTTTAATAATATTAGTTTATCTGGTTATGGGTAGGCTAAATGAATAGACTTATAGGTTAGTCCTTACTGAATTGTGCAGACTACCTACCATTAATGAAATGAAATCAATAGTTTTAAACAACTAATTCAATACTAGACCCTTATCTGGAGAACTTCGTTCTGATACCAACGGGGGAAATGTTGGTAGGTTATGTAACTAATATTGAATATTTGCTATTATAGATGACGATGTTGGGCTTCACCTTGGGCTTTAGGGGGCAAAGTTCTCTTTGAAACTTTAAGCTTCTCTAGTCTTTGTCACTTAAGGAATTTCTATCTCCCTCCATCATTATTTGCAAAAAGCTTGAGGCCTTGTAATTCCCTTATTTGCCTAAAGCTATAGTGAAATCTTGTATTAAAACCTAAAGCCAAAGCTTCTCTTGCGAGGCTTTATATCAAACGCTTCCTCTTTTCTTCTTCAAATCCTAAAACCTCTTTTATTAATGCTTCATCGTAGTTGAAAAAAATGAGTTATTTATTTTAAAGCTTTATCATTATTTGCAATTATTTTCCTTTCTATTTATGCTTAACTTGTAGTGGATTGGCTTTCTGCTTGTTAAGTTCTTATTTTGCTTTAATATTTGTTATATTGGATATTATAACTTATAGTCGTTGACGTTGTCATCCAATAAGATATAATATTTCATATTTTCTTTAATTTGGTTTGGTAATGTTTTATTCTCCATTATTATTACTTTTAATGCTTTATTCATGTCATTATGTTAAATAAATATTTATTAAGGCAAAAATAAAAGATTACGTAGAGACCTCTTTAAGATAAGTGATCAATATGTAGAATTATTATTGTGGCTTAATAATGAAAACAATAACCATCTCATTAATAGACACATTAATAATGCAAAGCATATTAAGAAGAGTTATGAAAGAAATGCTAAAAAGATTAAATGCAAAATTAAAAATATTTAAGTAGACCTTAAGATTCTACTTATAGTAAAGCTTACTTGAATGTTATAACCTTTCCCTAATTATAGGGGTAATGATCCTCTATCCCATTTTTCATGTACCAATCTTGTCCCATTTCATCTCAATCATTCATTTTTGTGGAACCCACATAAATAGATGATTGAGATGAAATGAGACAGGATTGGTACATGAAAAATGGGACAGAAGATCTGAAGGGTAATTATAGAAGGTGATTCAAAGTTTTTCATTTTATTTCTTTGCATGTTTTATAACTTACGTTATCTATTAATGATAATATAAACTATTTTATTTTTAAATAATAGTTACTTTTATGACATATACCATATGTGTATGTATTTATAATAAGAGTTACTGTTATATTTTTATAAACATTAATACATTATGATTAGGAATTCAATTATTTTTTGAAATTATGTAAATAAATATATGTATGTCTAATACCGATAGTGAACACAATAAAAAGTTTATAATGCTTAATTATAAAATTAATTATTTTTATATTTTTATGGATAGAAATATAAATATTTATCTAAATACAATTTATACAGATATATTTGTGCGCATATTAAATATATAATGATAAATTATGGCGGTATTTTAAAGTATCTGTAGAGTACATAAATTATATTTTGAATTTGTGTGCATATTCTTAATCTAAAATTAATTATATTGCATGTTATTAATATATTAGTTTAATGTTAAGCAGAACACTTCCATTAGGTTATACAAGCGTTTTATATTGCTTGTTTTACATGGATTTGAACGGACGAAATTAAGCAATTCTTTGGAATAAATTTATTACTAATAAAAGGTTTATCATTTTATTTAATAATTAGGGACAATTGACACTTAATAAAGGTGATTTTAAGTGGTAAAAGTCTATAATTATTAAATGAATCACCATAGCAAATATCATTTCGTTTAGTCACAGGGGAAAGAATATTGACTGATAATAGATTAATAATATTTATGTGTGATAGAGTATAAATTTACTAATAAATGAAAACACATAATTGTAAAATCTTTATTAATACTAAAAATTAATGTTTTGAATATCGCACCAAACTTGACACTAGTTTTGATTTTGTTATAGTATGGTATTAATATCGGTTAATATTAAATACCTTTTAACATATAACTTTTTAAAATTATTAAACAATCCATAAATTTTATAACAAAATAGAATAACTTTTAAATATATTATACTATATTGTTTTTAACTTTACTTCAACTCTATCCCAAAAGATTATGATAATATAAATCTCATATAATTTCGATTAATATTACATTTTATATATTTCTCATATAAATAATCACCGCATTATTTTAAGAAAAAGATAAAGCTGAGAATAATAGAAAATGCATAAAATATTGTAATTGATTACATCAAAACATCATAGAATTAGAACAATACAGGGCCATAAGCAAAACAACAAGAGCTCATATTGACAAGCATAACAAAGCAAAAATGAAACATGAAACATTAAAAGTTTTTATAATATATTGCATATATAGAACTTAAATTATACGTCAAATACAAGTGAAATTAAAAGAGAAGAGAATAAAATAAAAAACCTGAAACTTCATTCAATGACATATTTGCTCAATCGCGTTAGCTCCAATTTTTATTTGGAATGAGGTCCTCATTATTAAAGGAAGTCTCATTATTACCATCATTTAGGCTCAATACACCATATGACATGTTAATACTTTTTTCATCCAATATTATTTTCCAAGTCACCATTACCTATAAACTTGGTTCCTCAAAAATTCAATTTGTAAATGATTGATATGATTAAAGATAATTAAATTTACAAAATTAATTGTTTTTATTAAGAGTCTTAGTAAATAAGTAAAATTAAGTTATTGATAAAATATGAGAAATTATATTCAACATAGTAATGATAAAATTATACCTCTCTCGAAGCTTCAAGTTATATCAAACAAATATAAAATCATTTAATCTCTTGTATTCCAATTTATTTCTTTTTCAAATGCGTGAATTTAAATGTGTTCTAATTCCTTTCACACATAATTTACATTGACTAAGAATTCAAATTATAAACTTTTGTATTTTTAGAATACCACTTTCAAATTAGTCCTACCAAACAACTGTAAAACAATAAAAATTAATCTCATAAATAAAATGTATTGATGATTAATTTTAAACAAATAACAAAAGTGAAAATGCATACTTGAAATAAGTTTCCCTCTTTGGAACAAAATGGACATCTTGAAATCACTGAAACATGCTTGCATACCTCTATTTGTGAGTTAAGAAGGTCTTGCGTAATCTTATGTGAAACAATTATTATGATAATTAATAGCAGTCTTCCGTTAACTTCATCTTTCTTTGTGAAAATTGGTACAAAACAGACACTCAAATTTAAAAATTCTCTAGTAGCAAATAACAGAGAGTGAAGTTATCGATCTCATCTTTCATGAATAAGATAAGGTGTATAGAAGGAAGGTCTATTTTACATTAGCCTTAATTGCTTTCTTCACCTTCTCCATAGTTCCATAAAAGTTAACCACTATTATCTTTTGATCATTGTCAGTCAGATGAATTACTCTCATAAAGAAAGCTCATAAACTTAAATGAGAATCTAACATTGGGACCAAAATTCACGATATTAAATTATAATCCTAGAAACCTTCATTCCACTATAAAAACTGACATGTTAAGATGCAACCTACTTATCATTCGTAAACATTTATCTCAACTCCTATTTTTATTTGAAAAAATACTAAAGTGACAAGAAATTAGTTATAAATCTTATAATGGTAAGATGACACAAATTTCTACCATCTATGAAATCTTTTCTCATCAAATTCAGAACTCATGTATAATTATAAATGAACTTAATTATTTTTCAACCTTTTTACATAGTTTCATCAATAATAGGAGAGCATCTAGCATTTCCTATATTTTTCAGCATAATGTTAATAAGATGTGTATCATAATGAGTAAAATAGACTACTTACATCATTGTTATTAATAAACTGTACAACATTTTCATTTTTAACTTTATTCATGGCTTCATTAAAAGTATTTAATAGAGTATCAACATTTCTTACAAGGTCATATGCATTAATTGAGTTTAAAAACATCAATTATAATGGACTTCTATCCTCTATTTCTTTAACCATCACAGATGATTAAATGCTATAAGTTATCCAAGTTCTTTTTCTTTCACTTAAATAACTTTTTATTTTACTAAAAGATCTAGTTAAAAGGTTAACTTTATAGTCATCAATTGAAGGAGCTTTATATTTTAGACCATAAAAGAAAATAGCATCCATC
This sequence comes from Erythroxylum reticulatum, assembly GCA_025504915.1. Lineage (NCBI taxonomy): Eukaryota > Viridiplantae > Streptophyta > Magnoliopsida > Malpighiales > Erythroxylaceae > Erythroxylum > Erythroxylum reticulatum. The sequence continues at coordinate 36,152,893 of JANSVA010000004.1, forward strand.
ATAAGCAAGTAAAATAAGGTTGGGTAGCATTGAATGCCATACTTACATCATACCACCATCTAACCATTGTCATTTTCAAATTATAAGCTACTTCTTTATATTGAAATGCACTACTCATTAAAGGTTGAGTTTCAAGAGTTATTTGTCAAGTAAAAAGGTAAAAAAATTTCTTCTTCTTTTACTTATATCCCTGCTCTAGAAGATTTATGTCAGCCTATCTCTAGGTTTACATGCAACTACTTTCAATTATGGTAGATTGATAGGTGCGAAATGCATCATATTTTAGGATATAGTTTGATATGTGTTTTGGTATTTGTTCGATTGTTTAGTATATTTTTAGGTTAGAATTGTGTTAGTTTGTTAATTATTTGTGTTTTAAGTGTTTTATGGGTTAGTACAAGTTTTTAAGCTTAAATATTATGTTTATGAGGTACTTTGATGTGTTTGCTAGTATTTCAGGGTCAATATCAAAGAATGGAGGAGTTTTGGAAGACATTTGGGCCAAAACAATAGCCCATGATCGCGGCCTGATAGTATATGATCATGACAGAAAGGCCTAGCATAGGCCAAGATTATGGCCTACATCTGGTAGACACACAGTCACTCCTAAACTTCATGTTTCGAGAGATTTTTTGGACCTTTCGGATCCTAAAAAAATCCTAGTTCAACCCTAAACACAAAAGAACATAAATAGAACAAGTAGATTAGAAAGAGAGATTTTTGTATTAGCAACCATTGAGAAACCCTAGAGAGTGTTCATCAAGAGATTGAGAAAGATGTGAAGGAAAAGAGACATGGAGAAAAAGCCTACGCAAAATACTTCCCGGAGTTGGAGGTTTCCCGATTTTGCTACCTCTATCATCTGTTCAGATATGGTTTTTGGTGTATTTTCAATGTTATTAATGTATAGAATTGTAATAGTCATTGATGATAGGATTTTGTAAATGTTGAGGAATGTCTAAACTCACCTTCAAGTTGTTTTTATCTTTGATTTAATAAAAATATCATTGTTTTATATTATTTGGATTCATTGTGATTGATTTCTAAGATTGAATAATTCAGTCATAGATTAAGAGGGTGAACTAAATGAAAAATAATTAAATTAGGCTAACGAGAGTTTAGTGATTTAATAAGAACAAGAAATTAATCAAATCAGTAAATGTGTGAAGAGAGATTTTACAATGGTTCCTAGTAGTCTATTGGAAAACATCAGATCTAATTAGGATTTGGATAAATTGTTAATTGAGAAATTGTAAATTTTCATAATCTGATTAAGGTTTACAATTTAAGGTTAATGATTATAACTTGAGATAGAGTAATCAACCTTAAGATCGTCTAGGACCAAGGATCCAATAATTCATAATCGATTAGGTTAGTGTTAAGGATAGGTAAAAATTCACCTTTCCCTCAATTGGTAGGTCCTTAGGTTGATTCGTGAGTGTGTGTTACAATTTGCTAAATTGTTAATATTTTATGATTGACTCTTGAGTTGGTTTGCTTGATTGAATTGCATTATTGTTTTGGTTTAGTTACATTTGAATTTCTACTATTTGTTTTGGCGTTAGATTTTATGTAACATCCCATATTCGGGGTTGGACCCCATAATTGTGAATTAAGTGTACTGTAGAGTGCATTGCATGCTCATCCATCATTGTATATTCACACACATGTGAATATTTATTGTTGACATATTTAAAATAATTGTTCATGTATTCATTGACATTTTTGGGTATAATTGACTGATTAATATGACTAAAATGTGAATTGTGAATTATTTACGTTAAAGATTTAATTGGAGACTGGTAACATTATTTCAAAATTTTTGGTAGTGTGAAACGTGAACTGATTAAATTGATGGCAAATAGCCTATATATATGTTTTACATGTGGCAACATGAAATAGTGATAAGTGTAATTCATGCAAAAGAACACGTAGATATGTGTTTTAGATGTTGTCTTCCTGTTGTTCTCTCGTTCGTTATTCTTCACTGAGAGTATTGTTGTTATCAAACGTACTTCTAGTTTACCAAACACTGAGCATCAAGTTGTGGTGATTTACTCTCTTCATTGGCAATGAATCACATAGGTAACTCTGATCATGTTTTACGGTGTTAATATATATGTACATGCATGTGAAGTTTAAGCAGTATAGTTTCGATGAATGAATATACTGAATGACTTAGATGAGGAACCGATTTTGTTAAGTGCAATTGGACTTGAATTTGAGTTTATTACATGTTGTGAAGTTGTGGACTGCTGAAAGATAAAAACATAGTAGTGAGAGAAAGGATGAACATAGTAATGAGAGAAAGCTTGTGTGAGGTTTCGATTTTTTATGAATTAACATATAAGCTTGCACTTGATGTGTTTAGAGGATGTACTGAGCATAGAAATCTAGAATATGTGATGAAGGAATGAAGAAAATTTGTTGATGATATAGAAAAATGGTAAAGGATGGTGTGTCTATGCACAACCGTGCAAGGCATGCACGGGCGTTCGTAATGTCGCATGGCTGTGAGTAAATTAATTGATGGGTTTATTCATGAGCGAATGCACGATCGTGCAATGAGAGGAGAAAAATAGGCATATTTTCATATGTAAAGTCACGATAGCAACTCTGATGAAGAATGATGGAAAGCACACGATCGTGACTTTCCACTGGAAGTTGACGATGCACGGTCGTGCTTATGCGCGATTGTGCATCTGAAGGTTTTCTTAAAACTGAACATCCTTTGATATTTTTACTATAACTTCTTCTCCCGATATCCAACTGACTTGATTCTTGAACCAATAGATTCTTAACACATTTTTTCTACCTCTCCATAAAGATTGGTAGCTTTCTAAATTGATTTGAAAAATATTGAATGAATGAAAGAGTGAGAATATGTTGGAATAATATAAACTGGAATGTTTTACTGAACATACTTCGGTATTTTTATTAAATCTTGACTTGTAGAATTCCAAATGAGATGATTCTTGATTCTTGATTCAAATGAAACTAGAGTCATAAAGTTACAATTGTCCTGAAGAAGGAAAATTGTAATTCTAATTTTAAGAATTTCAAAATCTGTTCCAAATTTGACTTATGAAGTTTTTTATAGTTTAAGAACAGACTGACATATTTGGAGTATAACTTTTAATACATTGAATCAAATTGAATGATCTTGGTGTTATTAAAAACAACAGTTGACCTAAATGGAAGGTTTTCCAAAACTGTTGAAGTGGTCATTTGATATGCTTGGGCGTGAGTTAAGACCTTACACCCGTGACTGAAATATTTTAAACAGCATGGTTGTGAGTTTTGTTGCACGACTGTGGCTTTTCTTAATTATTATGCACGGGCGTGTGTGGTGTTTGCACTCCTATGACTTGGTGATAATGGAATGTTTTTAGAAACAATTGAAATGGAGAATGAGTAATTAAGTTTCGATATAATTGGAGTACAAATGATATGTACATTAATGTATGACAGAAATATACCCGAGAATTTGTCATTGAACATGTATTATACATGAAACATTGATAAATGTGTTTATTCTGTTACATAAGCGCTCTAGTAATATGAAATTGTTTTTATTGCATATAAACGAGCAACTGTGAGTAACCTAAGATGGTCTCACTTTATTTGTTATGTTTTGTATATTACTGAACTGCATTGACTGATTATGTACTGAATTCCAGACAATATATGTTCAAGGCATTTGATGCATGCAAAACATATTGGAAGTGCTGCTTGAATGTGAATGAGACTGCCTAATTGAATATTCTAATTCTCAAATGAAAAGTTGAATGCCGGACCTAGTTTGATGATTATTGATACTATGACCGATACTAAGATTGTTATACTGTGATAATACATGCAAATGAAAGTAATTAAATTGATGACTGAATTGTGACATGCATATGATTTCAATGCATGTAATATAAAGGCGTTGTGACCGGAGTAACCAGTATGAAAGTGCTTACACGTAGAGTTTTGCTCTGTGATTACTGTTTCTGCACTTAGAGCTATGCGTCGTGATTCTGTTCTGACTGAGCTCAATGGGCCAATATCTGTATACATATGTGATAGACACTCAGTCACAACAATAAAAATGAATGTGAGACTCATACATATAGCATTCAAATATGATTGGAATTCATTGAATCATTTGCAAAGCTGAAATATAATGATAAGTTGATATGAATTATTTGACTATATGAACTGTGTGATTATATAAGATTATGTTTTGTTACATGAGTGAATCATCGAGAATGATTACTCAACTGAGTTTGCAAAACTCATAAAAAAATTACAACATGGCTTTTAGGGTTTAGTGAAGGTCTCCAGAAAGCTTCGAGTAAGAGTTCCAGTTCGGGATCAGTTTGCCCCTGCATATGTATTTCTTTATGTTGTATTGAAAAATGTAGTTTTAAATGTTGTACAATGTTTATGAACATGGTTTTTAAAATGTAATGATATTATGACTACAAATATTTTGTTCTGTAATGGGCACAAGTGATTACTGAAACTCTGATGAGTTCAATAATGATTGTAATTTTTGAGATTGGAATTGTTTATAAATAAATTGGGCCAAAATATGATTATTGATTTTTCGCATTTGCGTACATTGTTTAAAAAATTTTGCAATGAGTTTCGACCGTTTACCGTTCTAATATACCACCCTCATGGAATACATAGTCGGATATCGTTTAGGATTATCTGGTATGTGTCCTGCAAGAGTGAGTTGTTATATTTTGGTATCAGAGCCTATATTTGATATGTTTGTCAAAAAATGTGTCAAGTTACATGCATTTGGCCATGTCATAACAGGTAGTAGTAACTGATCCCCAGTCTAAGTCCCATTTACATGAGTCAGACACATGAGTATTTGTTATGAGTGTGAGTTGATAGAGATAGTGGGAAGAATGATGATCTGTCTGAATATGAAGAAATGAAAGTTTGTGGATTTGAACTGTGTAATAACATGCTATGATTGATTTTGTTTTACAACATTAGTAAATTATTTGATACATGATTTGAGACATGTTGAAATAGCCATTGTTTTGCGAACTTGAAGCCATTATAAATATACAGATCAATATTTGTGGTAAAAAAATTATGAATAGTCAGAAATGAGAAATAGTATATGGTTAGATATGACAGATAAAAATTCAACGCATTTGTATTGGTGGATGTATTATGGAATACGACATTGATATTATACTATGGTGATGTGGTGATGTATCCCCAAATGTGATATAGAGATGAATGTATTGTTATGGATTGATTAAGGAAAGTAGTGATATAGATATGAGTGATGAGATTTAAAGTGTACAAGCCAAGTCGAAAGAAAATAAAATTTTCTATAGCATTAAGAAGTTAAACTTGGACTTGAAATGATTGTGGGTAAATGTGCCCTGTGAAATTGAGATCAGAATTTCAAGAGAATTATGCATCTAAAATTCTAAAGTGATTGCAAACATACTTATGTATAACGATATGATGGTAATTGGAAGGTGAGATAATCATAGTGACATACATAGAAGCCGTTAATGTTAAGTTGATTTGGTATTATGAGTACATATATGAAATGGGATCACCTTGAAAAGTGAGAATAATGAGCACATAGGTATTATATATGTGGAAATGATGTATGCAATAGTTTATGACATGTTAAATAATTGTTAGTTATGATTCCCATGTAAAGATGACTTAGAATAATGCATGAAAGTGCTTACAGTGATCAATCGGGGATAGATTGAGATCATTAATGATGTTACTATGGATGATAAATTTAAGTAAAATGAATCACGATCATAAACCATTTCACCCCGATCGTGGCAAGCACAAAAATGGAAATGTTGGTTAGCATTAATGAGAATCCAAGTATCATTAACGAATGATAGTAATTGGAGAATTGTTATAATGACATCTCCAGATAAGATGAAATGATCTTGATGGTATAAAAATTGAGCTTCTTAGGGGATTAAGAATGACTAATAAACAAGGATGAAAACAGTTGATTGATAAAGATCACATGGATAGTATAGATGTGATTGCAAGAAATCTTCTTTTGAAAAAGAATTTTACTGAATTCAGTTAAGTAGAACAAATTGTTTAGTTTAAGATTGATTAATGAAGAAACAAATTAGAAATGAATAAGGAATGAATAAAGAGCGAATATTAGAGTTATATTACTAATAGAGACTCAAGTACAATAGGTTGAATATGCTACAGAGAGTAAATGTAACTTATGAATGAAAAGACATTGAAAACAGAGGAAATTGAGTGAATTGAGAAAAATTATTCGAGGAAAGAAGTTAATTGGAAAATCGAAAATGTCATAGGATACTATGGCCTCATTGAAAAAAATAGTTAAGATAGTGTGATGTCTAAATAAGTGACTGGAAAATCAAATGATTCCATTGACTATAGTCAAGTGGATAAAATTATTTAAGTGATGAAGCAACGTGAGAAACTGAAGAGCATATGAAAAGAAATATCCCCACCTATTTCATAAATCAGAGAAGAATTTCGAGGACCAAATTTCTTAAAAGAGGGAAGAATTGTAACATCTCATGTTTAGGGCTAGACCTCAGAATTGTGAATTGAGCATACTGTAGAGTGTATTGCATGCTTATGCATAATTGTATATTTACACACATGTGAATATTTACTGTTGACATATTTAAAATAATTACTCGTGCATTCATTGACATTTTCAAGTATAATTGACTGATTAATGAGACTAAAATATGAATTGTGAATTATTTACGTTAAAGATTGAATTGGAGTCTGGTAATATTATTTCAGAATTTTTGGTAGTGTGAAACATGGATTAATTAAATTGATGGCAAATAGCCTATATTTGTGTGTGACACGTGGCAACATGAAACAGTGATAAGTGTAATTCATGCAAGAGAACACGTAGATACGTGTTTTAGACGTTGTCTTCCTGATGTTCTCTCTTTCGTTGTTCTTCACCGAGAGTAGTGTTGTTATCAATCATACTTCTAGTTTACCAAACACCGAGCATTACGTTGTGGTGATTTACTGTCTTCGTTGGCAATGAATCACGTAGGTAACTCTGATGATGTTTTACGATGTTAATATATATGTACATGCATGTGAAGTTTAAGTAGTATAGTTTTGGTAAATGAATATGCTGAATGACTTAGATGAGGAACCGAATTTGTTAAGTGTGTCTGGACTTGAATTTGAGTTTACTAAATGTTGTGAAGTTGTGAACTGCTGAAAGATAAAAACACAACAGTGAGAGCAAGGGTGAACACAGTAATGAGAGAAAGCTTGTGTGAGGTTTTGATTTTTGATGAATTAGCATATAAGCTTGCACTTGATGTGTTTAGAGGTTGTACTGAGTATAGAAATCCAGAATATGTGATGAAGGAATGAAGAAAATTAGTTGATGATACAAAAAAATGGTAAAGGCTAGTGCGTCTATGCACAACTGTGCAAGGCACACACAGGCGTGCGTAATGTCGCACAGTCGTGAGTAAATTAATTAATGGGTTTATTCATGAGCGAATGCACGATCGTGTAATGAGAAGAGAAAAATAGACATATTTTCATATGTAAAGTCGCGATAGCGACTCTGATGAGGAATGATGGAACGCGCGATCGTGCACTAGCACGATCATGACTTTCCACTGGAAGTTGATGATACGCAGTCATGCTTATGCGCGATCGCGCATCTGAAGGTTTTCTTAAAACTGAACATCCTTTGATCCTTTTGCTATAACTTCTTTTCTTGTTATCCAACTGACTTGATTATTAAACCAATAGATTCTTAACACATTTTTCTACCTCTCCATAAAGATAGCTTTCTGAATTGATTTGAAAAAGATTGAATGAATGAAAGTGTGAGAATCCGTTGGAATAATATGAACCGAAATGTTTTACTGAACATACTTCGACACTTTTATTAAATCTTGACCTATAGAGTTCCAAATGATGTGATTCTTGATTCAAATGAACTAGATTCATAAAGTTACAATAATCCTGGAGAAGGAAAATTATAATTCAGGTTTTAAGAATTCCAAGATCTATTCCAAAGTTGAGTTATGAATTCTATTATAGTTTAAGAACATACTGACATATTTGGAGTATAACTTTCAGTACATAGAATCAAATTGAATGATATTGGTGTCATTAAAAACCTAAGATATAGAGGAACAATTGCCTAGAAGGAAGTGTTATTTAAATCCTTCATTTTTTGGATCTTATTGATCATACTCAGTTGACTTGAATGGAAGGTTTTTCGAAACCATTGAAGTCGTCATTTGATATGCACGGGTGTGAGTTAAGATCTTACAACCGTGATTGAAATATTTTAAACTGCAAGGCCGTGAGTTTTGTTGCATGGCGATGACTTGTCTTGATTATAATGCACAAGTGTGCATGGTGTTTGCACGCCTATGATTTGGTGATAATGGAATGTTTTCAGAAAAAATTGAAATGGAGAATGAGTAATTAAGTTTCAATACAATTGGAGTACAAATGATATGTAAATCAATGTATGACAGAAACATACCTGAGAATTTGTCATTGAATATGCATGATACATGAAACATTGATAAATGTGTTTATTCTATTACATAAGCGCTCTAGTAATATGAAATTGTTTTTATTACATATAGACGAGCAACTAAAGCGGTCGCTTCCAGATGTCAGAACGTCAAGACAATAGGCTTAAGGGAGCAACTTTCAGTAACCTAAGATGATCTCACTTTATTTGTTCTGTTCTGTATATTACTAAATTGTATTGATATATTACTGAACTGTATTAACTGATTGTGTACTAAATTTTGGACAATTTATGTCTGAGGCGTTTGATTCATGCAAATAATATTGGAAGTGCTTCTTATATGTGAATGAGACTGCCTAATTGAGTATTCTGATTCTCAACTAAAAAGTTGAATGCTGGACCTAGTCCGACGACTATTAATACTATGACTGATACTGAGACTGTTATACTGTGATAATATATGCAAGTGAAAGTAATTGAATTGATGACTGAATTGTTACATGCATATCATTTCAATGCATGTAATATAAAGGCATTGTGACCGGAATAACCAGTATAAAGGGCTTACATGTAGAGCTTTGCTCCGTGATTACTGTTTTTACACGTAGAACTATGCTTTGTGATTCTGTTCTGACTGAGCCTAATGGGCTAGCATTTGTTACATATGTGATAGGCACTCGATCACAACAATAAAAATGAATGTAAGACTCATACATATAACATTCAAATATGATTGGAATTCATTGAATGATTTACGAAGTTGAAATGCAATGATAAGTTGATATGAATTATTTGATTGTATGAACTGTGTGATTATATAATGATTGCGTTTTGTTACATGAGTGAACCATCGAGAATGGTTACTCAATTGAGTTCGCAAAACTCATAAAAAAATTGCAACGTAGCTTTCAGGGTTTAGTGAAGGTCTCCAGAAAGGCTTCGAGTAAGAGTTCCAAGTGGGGATCAGTTTGCGCCTGCATATGTATTTCTTTATATTGTATTGAAAAGTGTAGTCTTAAGTGTTGTACAATGTATATGAACATGGTTTTTGAAATGTAATGATATTATGACTATAAGCATTTTGTTCTGTAATAGGTTCAAGTGATTACTAAAACTCTGATGAGTTCAATAATGATTGCAATTTTTAAGACTGAAATTGTTTATAAATAAATTGGGTCAAAATATGGTTATTGATTTTCCGCATTTGCATACGTTGTTTAAAAAGAATTGCAATGAGTTTCGACCATTTACTGCTCGAACATACCACCCTCGTGGAATACGTAGTCAGATATCGTTTAGGATGTCGAGTACATGTCCTGTGAGAGTGGGGTGTTACATTTTAGGATTAGATTAATTCTCCTCATGGGATCGACACCTTAGGTATTACACGAACGACCCATACGCTTATGAAATATCGAGGTTAAATATTAAAACTTACACATATCGAAAAATCGCAACAATAGATCTATTCATACAAGAGGATTTTTCAATCTCAATCATACGAAATCAAATCATGAACTAATATTCTATATATATTAGAACAAGAATATAACGCATAATTGAATCTCAATAAATCAATCAATGAAATTGCAATAAATAAAAGATCAAATCATATTGTTATCATAACGTAGGGTTCATCAAACCTAAGCACTAAACAAATTAGTTCCTACTCATAGAAAACAAAACCAAAGATAAATATGTAAAAGAATAACTAGAAAACAAATAAATCATAATTTTAAATCTCCCTTTTTCTTCTAATAGATCTTCTTGCAAGTTGAATTAGATGTTATTTCTCATATCTTTTAACATATTCTTCGTGTTTTCCTCATCCCTTAATCAGAATTATCACCTCTATATGTTCCTTACAAGTCATAATTACTTAAGAACTTGCCTTCTCCTATTTTGCCTTTGCTGACGTCCTTCTATGGTAAAAACGAGAGTTTCTGAAATATGCATAGTAAATAGGCATGTAGGTGATTTTGTATCTTCAAAAACACCTGAATTCATGACTTTATATGAGCATAAAGACTTACACGAGCAACATATATTGTTGTGTATATCAAAATACACAAGAGTGTAACTTCATACAATTAGAACTGGTATTATTTAAATCTTGAAATGTTCTTAGAGACTTACACAGTCACTGTACCCGGTCGTGTAGG
>JANSVA010000004.1:36183645-36217022 GCA_025504915.1 Erythroxylum reticulatum
AAATAAACGTGAAAATGTTTTTGTGGGTGTTGTGAGAATTGTGTATAAAACATAAAAGTAAAAGGGACTAAAAAATAAGTTCATTAATTGATCTGAAAAATCTATCTGAAAAAGTACTTTTTTAAAAAGTTCCAAATTTAAGCTTCTCAAAAAGCTGTATTTTAGCTTTTAGAAAAGTCATTTATATAAAAAAAAGTGCTTTTGGATTTTTCAGCCAAACACTCAGTTTTATTAAAAACAACTTTTGCGGTAAAAAAAAGTGCTTATTCACTTTCCAAAAGTTGGAACCAAAGAGCTACTTAGTTACAGTAAGCAATAATAATAGCGTTATGAATCTGTATGACGTGGACAGAGTGGAAGCCGACAACTCACAACCGAAAATTCCGTTAACGTTATCCAGCTGTTCGAAACCCGCAACAGCGGACGTGAAACGCTCATTACCAACATAAAACCCGTTTCGATTCCGTCGCAAAAATAAAGGGGGCCCACTGTCTCTCTCTTCACACACTCATGCTCACTCTCTTTCATTAGTCATTACTCTCTCAACAGCGCAGCCATCAATTTCCTGCTCTCTCTCCTCTATTTTGGCGGTTCGGACATTCGCTCGATTCTTCGCTTACATGCACCACTGTCTGCTCTGGTCCGATCCTTCTCTCTACTTGCTTAGCTAGATCTCTTTCACTTAAGATTTTTTTTCATCTTAGGACTGTTCTCTTTTCTTGCTGGAGATTCTGTGATCAGAGTCTGTAAGCTCGTTGATGGATGAGGTTTGCTTTCTTTCTTCTTTCTGCATTTTAGTGTTTGCTTCCCGAGAAAACAACGGAATATTGCTATCTTTTTCTTTGTTCTTTTTTGGGTTTTGGCAAATTTTCATTTTTTCTTTTTAATTAAATGCGAAGACTGATCAAATTGAGATGTTGTGATTATCATCTGGTGGACCCCTCTTTACAGAAAATCTATACGTACTCCATTATGTTGTTTATTTTCGCGTCTTTCTAATTGTAGCTAATTGCTGCATCTTTATTTATGAAATGTTCTACTTCCTTGTTTTACTCTTTTGGTTTGTGGGGTTTGGTTACTTCATTTTCTACTGTTTAGGGATAATAGATTAAGAAAGTGAGTTTGGATTAAGTGTAACGTGCATTGATGCTAGGTAAAGGGCTTTTCTATGTTGTGAGTGCTTTGATGTTTTGTCCTAATAGAGATACTGAAGTCCGTAATTATGATGATTAAGAGACCCTTTTTAATGAAAGAATGGTGAGAATGCATTCAGGTTATGAATGTAAATATGCTTGTATTTATAGATTACAAAGTTGGTGGGAATGGTCCACCTATATCCTGCAAGAACAAGTTTTTGTTATCTCCCGTCATCTTGCATGTTGGAATGGTAACTGGGAACTGTTGGATGAATAATATATAGTAAAAATGTTTTTCTTAGCTGTTTGAGCAAATTATTTAGATGGTCTCGTGGCATTTAATTTCTGATGGAGGCTAAGGTAGGGGCTAGATTCTTAAAAAATAGAAAAGAAACAAGATTTAGTCAGTGGGCAAGAGGGGAATAAGTCCCTTACGTTTGCTGTGAAATGCAATACAAGAATGCTGCTTGGATTACAAAAATGCCACTTTTAGAGCCTCCCAAGCACCTAATCTTTACAATGTAAGAATTCTGCAGGCATTATTGGTGAATGATATGGAATTTGTGTGCTACTTTTGTATCTGGTTATGTTCTTAAGTCGCTTTTCTGGTAAAAGAAAACATTTTTTTACTTTGGATGTTCATTTCTTCTCTGTAACTGAATGATAGGGTTAGAGGTGCTTGGATTTGTGATTTCAATCTTGGAGGCATTGGATGAAATGGAGCATGAAGAACATCTGCAGAAGAAGTTTGCCAGTATGAATTGCCAAAGGGTAAATAATCTTAGTTTTTATATTTATATTTCCTATTTTCTGGTCTTATCATGTCCTGATTTCAAATGATGGCCTTCTCATTCTGTTAGGTCAGGATCTATTTGATTGTTCTGTAATTTTATTGTTGAAGTAGTTGCTCGTGGTCTGGAATCTTTTAATCTTTTCCAATATTTTATTGTCTTTTTCTGATCTTTTCCTTATATATCATCTATTAATCAGTTTCCTTATTGTTAACTAGGAGGCCCAAACAACTGAAAATTTTTTAATAACATCATCTGATATGTCCTATTTTCATTCTTTTTCTTCATTTCTCATGTCTCTTCTCTTTTCCTAGTCATCTATATCACACTGTTGTTTTCTTCGGCGTATCTAATTCCATGATCTCAGCCAGTAGTGACTTTTGTGATTTAGAGATTCTCATTCATCATGGGAATGTGATGTGGTTGAGATTATGCTCCCAGCCAGGGCATGCGGAATGTATGGTGTAAACATTAAATATCTACTTTTCCTCTTTCCATCCTTCATCTGATCCTTTTTTGGTTCCTGTACTTATTAAGTGTTCCAATATTTGACATCACTTTGGACAGTGTGCTATGTGAGAAGTTGATCTTAATATTACAGTCTGTGTGATGCATTATTTGGTAGTTTTTAAATGCTTTTAAGCTTAAGTTTTGTTATTGCTTTGTGAAGTGAAAGCTATTGCTGTATTTAGTTTTTTAAGGATTTCATTCTATATAAGTTTGTATGAGATCAACGATTTGAAATCAAACTCAAGTTCTTGGTTGTAATTTTTTTCTTAGGAAAAGGTGGAGGAATCTTCTATATCTGCATCAGAAGAGGCAACTGAGGTTCAGCACCTGCTTGCAGAACCTAAAACTGAAAGTGTCTCAGTGGATGGTGTATTATGTTTGGGCAAGGAAAATTCCTGGAAATTTTCAGGAATTGAGGATTTTTCTCTTACATTTGGGTATGGCCCAAAAAGAAATTGTGGTAAGTCTTTGAACGTCTGTTCTTATGTCTCCTAGTCTCCTTCATGATCTAATAATAAATTGTTAAAGAAACGAAACAACTTACTGATGTTTTATGAGATTGTATATACATCTTTGACACAATTTCCATGTAAAATTGAGCAATAGGTGGGTTGTCAGTAAAGAGTAAATTGCATCAATTCAGTCTCTGCATGTGCATGCTCTACTTTAGAAGATATATCTAAAAGAATAACTTGTCTCTAGACTGGCTTAGACAAAACAATTGTAACATATTTAACTTTAAAAAAAAAACATTTGTATTTAACCAGACATTATCCGGGAATGCTTGACTTTGTAAAAAGTTCACGTGAAAGAATGCAATATGGGTAGGAAACTGCTAATTTTTCCAATTTTTTTCTTGCTTGGTTAATATTTTCTGGGTATTTCTTCTATGTGATAATGAGATACTTGTCTTTCTTTTCATAAGGTGGCTTGGACTCCAATTATGCTCAAGGACCAGATGAAATGGAGCTTGGAGTATGTAGTTTTTGTTGCAACTCTCACGTGTTTAACTTCTCAGTATCTTCACATCTTTTAGTTCTTAGTTTATTTTTCTAATTTTGGGTCAAGTTAATTGCATTTTCTCCCATTCTGTTGTTACAACTTACCTGTTTGTGTTATCTTTAAGTTGCGTTCCTCTCTATTTGGCAATTATGTGGAGTGATTATTTTTATTCAGCTCATGAAGTTATGATTTAGTAGGTTCTTGATGGATTGCTGGATGATGTTGATGAAGTAGATGATCTCCATGCTACAGATGACATCTCTGGGGCGTGTGAAGATTTTCTTTTGGGTAAACTTGTTACTGTATGTTGTAGTCAGTCTGTTTCGTTCTGGTTTTGGGTGCCCTCATGTGGTCTAACTTTTCCTTTTGTGTTTCGGGCACAGATATTGAGTTAGCTGAGAAGGTTTCTTACCTGGATTGCACTCCGTTTGGACAACCCAATTTGGTAAATTCAAGTTCAGAAAGTCAATCTCCAGGATTTAGTGGAAGCAGTAATGGTGTTGCTGGACTTACAGAATCATCTACGGCAACTATACCTGAAGCTGAGTGTAGAAATGCTTCGCTTGATAAGGAAGACGCTTATAAGTTGCATGACTCATCTGGGATCAGATGCAAGCATGAATCACCTGAGCATATTGGATTGCACAATTCACAAGATCTAGAGAACCTTGATGACTTGAAACCTTTAGTGTGTGGCGTGTCATCTGATGAGAATGAAAAGGAAGTCATTCAAGCTATTCAAGGTGGTGCACTTCTCCGACAAAAAAGAATGAGAAAACCTACTAAAAGGTACATTGAAGAATATTTTAGTTCAAATTCAAAGGATGCAATGGAAATGCCAAAGGATAAGCGTCAGAAGATCAGATCTAGTGTCGAACCACATCATGTGGAAGGTTTATCATGTTCTTCCAAGGAGTTCTCTCCAAGTGAGGCTGGAATTGAGGGAAGCTCCGAAGATGATGAAAAGCTCTCAGATTTTGTGTCAAAATGTAAAAGAAGTTCATCTGCCATTGAAAGACGAAAAGGCTCCCTGGGTATTTCAAGTGATCAACATTTGAAGGTCAAGTCAAGAATTGATTTTCATCATGTGAGAGCTTCGAGGCCTGCTCATAGTGAGGAATCTCTTATCACTGATATCCAAACGCCACCTGGTTCTCGCCCACGGAGGAGACGACCAAAGAAATATGATACTTTGGTATGGAAATTGGTAGTGAACGCATCAATATATTCTGTTGTTTCACGTTCCAAATGGAAGATTGAATCTTACTCTCTTTTTGGCATTTCACATGGACAAAACCTTTTTTGCAAATGTCCTGCGCATACAACAATTTGAACCCTAATCCTTGTATTTCTATTTTTAAATCATAAGATCTTTTTAGTTTATCATTTGAATGCATGTCTGTTGTTTGCTCATTATGGCCTCTGTCTGGACTCGGGAAGATATTATTTTTAGTGAATAACAGTCAACAAACTGAATGAAAATAATTGTG
The DNA here is from genome assembly GCA_025504915.1 of Erythroxylum reticulatum. Lineage (NCBI taxonomy): Eukaryota > Viridiplantae > Streptophyta > Magnoliopsida > Malpighiales > Erythroxylaceae > Erythroxylum > Erythroxylum reticulatum. The sequence goes on from JANSVA010000004.1 coordinate 36,188,575, forward strand.
GTGTTAACATTCCTGATTGTTACTGCAGAACTTGGTTGTGGCTATAAAATCATCTTTCCTGTTTCTTGTGTCAGGACCTTTTTGTAACTGATGTTGTAGTTTCAAGATAGTTACTCTTAAACAAGATTTCAAACATTCATTTTGAGCTGCGTTTTCATTCCTGGAAATAGGCCCTGTCATCAGGTGATGAGCTTACTGCATCTGAGTCTGAAGATGACCTTATAAAGAGAAGATCTAAAAAGGGTGATGATCGAAGGAAGCACCAAAGAATGTGGACTCTTTCTGAGGTGACAAGTTTGATTGATGGTATTGCTCAGTGTGGAACTGGAAGATGGACAGACATAAAGAACCTTCTGTTTTCATCATCTGCTTACCGGACACCTGTGGATCTGAGGGTACTTCATAGTATTTAGTGCAATCTCCTGGATTGTTTTTTCAGTTTTCAAATGTGTTAATTTTCAACTATGCAGGATAAATGGCGAAATCTTCTAAAAGCAAGCTGTGCGCAGAGTCAGAAACAAAAACAAAACAAGAAAGAGGTTAGGTTTCTTATAGTTACTGTATCACATGTGATCTTGGCAGAGTATCCATTGCTCTTGATGTTAATAGAAATTTCTGTTGTTTGTAGAACAAGAAAAATATATAGCTGGCACTCCGAGTTATAAAGTAGTAGTAGTAGACTTGGTTGATGCTCTGTCTAAAGGTTATTACTGCAGAATGTTAATTATTTCGAAACTTATCACAAGTTCTAATTGTTGGGCCTACTAATGATTACAGTAATTTGAGTATAGCAGTTGGCATTCTTAAATCATAATTAGTGTATTACATGTGAGGGGTAAGAGCCTTGTTTTCTTCTGAATGCTTAGACTTTGGGCATTTATATTCTGAATAATTTGCATAGCTGCTGCTGGAGCATGGAGGAACAACCTGCAGCTTTGTTTTCTCTTTCACTATGAATGAAGTGCCTTTATGTGAATTTCACATTTCTTAAGTTATGGAACCGAAATAGATGAAATTAGTTTACTGACACTTTTTGGAGGGTTTCTTGGATACTTTTTCCAGTTATGGCTGCTGAACTTGTATATATTACCTATGTATTTTGTTACCAAACTGTGGAAATGAAGTCATAATAAGTTAAAATCTTGATGATTTTTGGGACAAATTTGCAGTCAGGTTATGCATCCCTCTTAGTAGGATCCCGGAACTAGGAGCAAGCGTGTGCACTTTCTTTTCTGACTGTGTCTGTGAAACCTCTCCTTGACATAAATGACGATTCGGTTTCTTGCATAAGATTTAATTTGTATGGTGTTATGTGCATATTGCCGAGTTATGTATAATGAAGGCATGGTACATATGGTGAACGACCCTTGGTAGTCAAAGTTTCATTGATCTTATTAACATGTGTAAATGCATTTTGGTGTTGTCTGAAATTTTTCTAGCTATAGTATATATCTCAGTATGCATCAAAAGGCATTATGGGTATGGGAAATGCAGGTGGAGCAAAAATTGAAGCACGGCATGTGTCCTTTACCGAAGTCTGTCATACAGCGAATTCGTGAATTGGCGTCTATTCATCCGTATCCAAGATTTACTCCTGGTGGTAGATACGTACGCAGGAAGAATTGAACGTACGCAGGAAGAAGAATTGAACATGAATAAAACATTTACCAGGTGGCAATGAATTATGTTATAGTACTCAAAAAACTGTAAAAAGGGTGAACAAAAAGCTTTGTCCAGTAATCTTTTACCTCCTGTACACCTAAACATCATGTTCTTAGATCTTCGAAGTTACTTGGTCACAGAATATGGTGAATGTTGTGCAATGTGATATTGGGTCCAAATTTTCAATTTTAAGATCCAGGGATATAGCTGACTGATGTCCAGCATTTTATTTTATAGCATTTCGTTAAATTGGCCTTAAAAGCATTGCTGTTTGAAGTAGCAATTACAGGAAACTTGTTATTGTAATGGTGTGGCAAGCATTTTGGTTGGCAAGAATTGCTGGCTATAGCTTGAATGGTTGGCAAAGGTCATCTTAAACTAAGCAATTTACAGTCTCAACATCTAGTGGTACTTGATGCATTTCAAAAGCAATAGAATAGACAGCCTAGTTTCAAAGAAGAGGGTAAATGTGATGTTGGCCCACACTAGTGACCAAAGTGGATTCTTACATCATGTTTTCCCAGTTGACAGGTCTTTTCGGAAGGATTTTAGGATGTGTGGGGTGTTGGGCCTGAATTCAGTAAAATAGAAAGGAGCAATACCAAACCTGTTGTTTGATTATGATATTATAGGTCTAACTTCAGTCATCAAAACTAGGCCTGTGATGGTAGAAATTTAATTTAAGGATTTCTTTTCGACAAGTTGTAAAACTAAATATTATAATTTTTGTAGTATTTAAATTAATAAAAATAAAAAGGAAGTGAGATACAGTGTGAACAAATAACCTCATTCCTCGAACAAGTGAGTGCTTATAATGATTTGATTGTGATGAGATGACATACTGTGAGAATGTTAAAATCAAGTGTGTTTCATGTCTATCACCGTGCATGACAGAAGAAAGCGAAAAGCTGAAGACTTTCTCCATAGACACATTTATACTTTGAGCTCTATGCCAATCGCCAATACTACGAAAAGCTGAAGACTTTCTCCATAGGCTCATTTATACTTGGAGCTCTATGCCAATTGCCAATACTAATCTCTTCCCAAGTAAAACGGAAACTTCTGCTTGTACATATTTAAACTAAACCAGACAATGCTGATAGAAAACAGATAAGTAACAAACAAATAATTTGAAAACCAATTCGTATTAAAAAAAACTACATTTGTCAACTGTGAACCATGAGAGCAAAAATGTGTCATTGCTTCCCGAGAAGAGGCATGGGAGGGAGTTGGAGGAAGTTATGGAGGGTGGGGTCATATTATTACTTAACTAGTTTTGTGAATCACTACTTGCCAGCTAATTTACAACTGAGAACTGCACGTGCAACTGCTGCTATAGATTGATAGAGAAGGGGAGTCCAATCCAATCATCTTCTTATGGCACACGCTATTTTGGTTTCTTCCCAGTTCCAACTGCCCTATCAAACCACTGTCTCTGTCATCACACTATCCATTTTATTATGTTATTATGTTAAGAGGCATAGTCCAATGTGACTTGCAGTTCTACCCCTTTGGTTGAGGGTTGGAGTGAGAATTAAAACTTCTATATAAGATGAAACTTATGGTAATTTACTTGAACTTGTCTTGTTTGTTAGTACAATTGTTTATTCTTACATTAAAATTCATAAAACACAAATTTTTAAAAGAACATTCTCTCTTAATCTTGCGAAGTTAGGAGAACAGAACTGAAATTTTAAATGTGTACTGTAGAAAACAAAACAACAATATTCAGTATAAATTCAGCTGATATGCAGAGTCTGAAAAGATTTAGTAGAATATAACCTTACGCTTAACTAGTCGAAACGTTGTTTCAATCATAACTAAGATTAAGAGTTTTCAATCCTCTTGCATCTACTAATACTAACTCCCAAGTCCTGACCTCAAATAAATATCTCACCCACCAATGAGGTCTGTGTTTACCAAATCATATGCTTCACTTCCCTTCTATAAATCCTACCACCTTTTCAACTATTTTATTTTTTATATGTTGGAGCATCCTGTTTTCGTTAGGATGTTTCAATATTGTTTAATTTAATCTTATCCACACATTTACGTAAATTCTACTCTATATTAATATATGAATGCAATTTAATAAATTTGTTTTCTAATGCTATTTTCTATTCCAAGCATCAACTTTTCCATATACAACAAATTCTTGAATTTTGAGACGCCTAAAAGTTGCTGTACGTGTTCTAACTAACATATGAAAATTTCACATCGTTTACAACATATAAATTAGTCTGCACTAGAAAGTTTCCTTCTTTTCTTCAAAATCATAAGGTTGGCGCAGTCCATATCACATTGTAATGGAAACGTGTGTCATTTCATGCACCTGTGACTAGTGGCCGAGGCCTAAATAACGGTAGACTCCTCAATAGTCAATCCTGAAAATGCCAATTTGTGATAGATGAGGACGATCCCTGAATAGTGAATACCCTTTTGAGTCAAAGTATACAGCTTAAGAGTTCTGAGTTCCCAATTAAATTTCACTGTCTTGGTGGCTTTTGCATCAAATTCAAGTCACTGGCCAAAGCCAGATGGAACCGAGTGTTCACAGCTAAGAAACTGCAGGTGAACATGACATAGTTCTCAACACGTTTTAGCAAAACCATTGAAAATGGACTAGTCCAATATGTTTAAGACTCTGTCCATTTCTAGTGAACAGAAATGCTAGAAGTGACTAAGATATGATGTGTACCATTGAGGGTCTCTCGTTTCCCATGTACCCCACCTGGTGGTACAGCAAACCCTGTCTTCAGGGGATGAACCAACGTGCTGCCTTTGCAAAGATCACCGCAACTAATGATCCCACCATCGGAAAGGAGAATAGTACGAGTCACTGTTTTGATCAATTCCCGCAAGAACTAGCTACCATATTACTTCTTCCACTTAGTTGAGCATTTGACCATGTTAAGGAAATTTAACAAATTTCTAAGAAATAGTTAGTTGAAACAGATACATTGTTCAGTTTGTTTTCTTAGCTAGGAATAGAAGGAACATAAAGCGTACGATTTGATTGGTGTGCAAATTTAGTCAAAGTCGTATATGATATATACACATTTTAGAATGCTGTCGGGCTACGCATATTAAGATTCTGTTTAAGATTCAAAGCGTGGATTTCCATACTGTTTCTCGTCTTTGGCTCTGCAACCGAAGATCAAAAAGATATTCTTTTCCTTTCAATTTGCAGTACATCGTCCATAGCCCATCTCCTGCATTCATGGTCAGATTGCAGAGATGCGCTTCACTTCATCACCTATCCATCTGTAGGACAAAGGTCATATAACTCCGTAAAGAACACCAGAGTACGGACAACATACAATCTTTGATTCCACAAATCGAGAGATTTAAGGTATGTTTAGAGAAAAATAACGTTGACCCTTTTAAGATAAGCAGCAGAAAAAGGCAAGTGCCCTTCCTATCAGCAAAGATGCTGGCACAATGCTCATGCCAGTGGTCAATTGCCTACGTTGCAGGAATGTGATCTAGTCAGCTGATTAGTTGGATGATTATGAAATTCATTACACCAAAAACATGCTCAAGGAAATCCCATTTCCTTAACACAGAACCCGTAAGGATGAACAAACAATTGCAGCTAAATGTTTTGCGTAGAAGACTGACATTTTACATGACTGAACTCTCTCTCTCTCTCTGTACACGAATTACTATATTTTACCATATCCATTAGTGCACACAACAAATAAGTGGGATCGATCGCACTTTGCCCAAGAAGCTTATCCCATGCCTCCTTTCATATCTTATCTTTTCCACTCTCAACTTGTGGGGTCTTAACTTCGAGAACTTCGAAAGATCGCCGATCAAGCACCATATCCTCACTTAAAGAGCTGCGAGAAAGAGAGGGAGACACAAACAAATACCGTCTCTTTGTATGAATACTACTAGTATAGAATCATATAATTAATCCATCTATATAAATACATGCATGTTCGTACACATTCCAATCAAGGCGCAATGCTTCCAAGTGTAAAGAAAGGTGCCGCACTACAGAGTTAAGGAACCATCATATAAACCATATTTTTATACAACACCAAGTACATAAGCACTTCAAGTCATTTAATCATAGCTCAAGCTCGCCACCTAGCTGCCAGTCATGTCAACGATTTAATGCTTCCAAAAGAGCGGCCTGTTGCCATTTCAACACTTATATAAATCATGCTTTCACTACCGTACCACCCCGCATCATAACTTCTTCCTTTCTTCGACAACTGAAGCAGTTTAACTCTCCTCTGTCTCTTTCTCTATCTTCTTCTTTACTGTCCCATGATGAGCATGAAGAGTAAGTTCCTAAGAGCATGCCTTAAAAACTGGAGAGCTATGGGGAGTAGTGTCATGCCTTGTAGAGGCAGTGAGTACTGTAACCAGTGGGGCTTGAGGACTTCGTCGAATGAAGAGAAGTCAATCCCAAAGGATGTGCCAAAGGGTCATTTAGTAGTGTATGTGGGAGAAAACCACAAGAGGTTCGTAATTAAAATCACGTTACTAAAGCATCCACTATTCCAGGCATTGTTGGATCAAGCTCAAGATGTATATGACTTCACTGCAGACAACAAACTCTGCATCCCGTGCGATGAGAGCATTTTCCTTGATGTTGTTCGCTGTGCTACTTCTCCGGAGGATGTAAGAACTTGTCTGTATCTTTAGTCATCCAGAGAGATACGTTCTGATGAGACAAACTGATTAATTTGATCGTGAGGCTCATGCTGATATGCTAATTGTATTCATAACCTTATATTGCTTGTATACTATGTAGAATTAAATGTAACATAAAGATTTTGAAGTTCAACAATGTAATTTAGTTCAGGAATTTGCAGATTTTCTTCTACTCTTTTGCGTGACTATGTTTTTTTTCTTCAAAACCTTCCCAGGAAAAGACAACGCATGTTTCTGCAACTAGATAAAAGGCATACCTAAGGCTCCGCAGACAGGATTTTGTTCTTGTTGCATGATGCAAGTATTGCATGAAACTTAAAGCTGCAGTTCCTGTTGCAAGATCATCAGGAATGTTATTATTCTTCAGTTTCGAGAAAGCTGGTCGAGCAATCAAATGTTATTTTCTTCGATAGTGATTCTGTAGCTTCCTTTATTTTTGTTTTTTCAAAAAGCTTAAAGACTGTAAAAATTGGGATAGAGGCAGATATTTCAAACCATAAAATATAAGAATAACGTTCTATAAACCATTTATTCTCCTAGCTAGCAAGCAGTAAGGCTTAAGACAACTCTGACAACTTAATGGCTGGGACAAGTGTTGTATGACACCAGAACCAAGTGAGCTGGGGATGTCCTGGTTGATGGGATTAATTAAGAACCGGGCTCTGCTATGTGCATCACACGCAGAAACAGTTTTGCTGAGGACAGACACTTAAAGCTCTGTATATGGATACTACAGTTTGTTTAAACAAGAAGGAAAAAGAGCCCTTAATGAAAAGTCGATAAGTCACAACTAGTAACCTTATAAGATAAATTTGCTCGTGGAGCAGCTTTTTCCTCGAAAAGATCATGATATGTTGAATCAAATATGTGATAAATAGTCGACGAAAGGTAGATATTAGGCATTGTCCAGCTTCAGATTCCCAGAGATTGCTTTCTACAAGAGGCCTAAAAGTCAAGAATTAGAGATTTAAAGCACTGAGTTCTCATGATAAGCCCGATAGAAAAGAAAAATAGCATAGCATACTAACTACGAAAAATGATGATGATGAGACAGGAAGCAATCCAGAGGTCAAGATAACGTGGAATATCCTAGCAGGCCCTAGTTAATATCAAGTAATTTTGAGATATATTCTCATACAAACCAGGGTCAAAGCACAATGATTGTCTCCAATTAAACACTAAAACCCCAGGAGTGATATATCCTTCACTTTAAGTGGCATGGGATGCTTCCCCATCAAACGTTTCAGGTTGACGCCTCATTCTCAACCATCTAGAGTGAGATACAATCTTCAAGAGCAGTGGTGAAAAGACTTGCGATGAGCCTAAACAAACCCACAAAGGAAAGATGCGTCCCTAAAGCTTAGCGCATTAAATCCCATGCCTGATCAAAACAGCAAGTCTACCAAAATCTTACAGCATTATAAAGATTGCCCCGATCCAGCATCAACACATAATCAAATCTGACATGAAGACTGATGCACTAAATGTAACATCAGTAACCCCAGACACAGATTTCGTACAGAACACTTCCAATATATCTTCAATCCAACAATTGTTAGGAGGATATCCAAAACAGAAAACTTAAAAGAATGTTTTCTCACAGCATTGGCTTCCCAAGCATTTTTTATCATATCCTCCAATAAAAGTACTCTCTCCTTCCCGACACCCAGAAACAAAACCAGCCATATTACCAGCACAAAAGCTAAAGGTGCATTAGTCTTATAATACTTCCTATTATGAAACAGGTACCGCAATTGCAGAATAAGGATTTCCTATGAAAGAATACGATGTGATACAAGAAGTGCACAACCTGAAAAAAAGAAGTGGACAAACTGAAAAAAAAAAAAAACAGAAGCTCCTGATTAATTTATATATATATATATATTCTATAAGTGACAGTGACGAGGTCTGCACAATAGAAGGGTTGCATTCCCATAACCAATTAGCTCACTATGATAATTAGAGAAGCTCTGAATACATATTTCTTCAATTATGTTTGCAATTTTGTTATTCGATCAAAGATAACATAAGATTGCCTCTAAAGGAACCTAAGGAAAACAAGACCATTGGCAGTTGCTTAGTCAAATACATGGTATGCAAGAAAATTACAATTTCCTAGCAAGATACATTGCAAACAACAGTCGGAGAAAATTCAATACCTTTTTCAATTTCAAATGTTGAATGACCAGAACAGGTACTGAAAGGGATTTCAAACAATATTGCATCAAATATACAATAGTATTCTCTTGGAAATTATACACAAGTAGTATATTGGCTCCTGGTAAAACTACATACAACACATTAGCTGGTGACAACAACAACCAGTGGTAGTGCTGATTTACTGGACTGCAAAAACGGGTATCATACAAACCAAGGAGGTATGGTCTACCCACAATGTTGGCAGCGCGGCTGAGCGACCTGAATGAGAACATTCACCTCAAACCCCAACCCCCCCAAAAAAAAAATCATCTAAGGCTATCAATCAATCCTTCCAATTCTCTCCTCCCAAACCTTCTTCCTCCCAATTGAGCGTCCTTACTCCTTGCTGCAAGATAATAAATCAGCCAAGCAACCATGAAGTACACCTCTGCAGTTGACTGAAGTACTGCAGCCAACAGTCTCCCAAAAACCCGCGACAAAACCCATCTAACAGCTGACCCACAAACTATAGCTTCAATGCATTTTAGTTGAACAGCCTGATTAATCATTGTCGATATCAAATAACAACCTTCCCTCATAATCTCCCTCCCAGTCCTCCTCGAATCAACAATTGTAACCCACGCATCCACCGCAAATATAAATCCCACAAATGTATCCAACAAAAACCAAGTAAACAAAAACCCAGAAATCTCTTTCTCAAACCCTCTAACCCACGGAGACATAATCGAAAAAGGCATCAGTTTCAACCTCACAAACAGCTTAAAAAACGAGTATTGATCTTCAATTTCACCGAAATACCACAATCCCAAAAGCTGAGTCAAAGCATCCCTAACAGCCCATCTCATGAGAATAAACCCAGTGAGTCTCTTAAGCCCCAATCTTGAACCGTCCCAAACACCCAAAATCGAACTACCCCTCCCCAACAAATCATTCACAACAGCCACAAACACAATTCCCAAAATCCAAGAATATATAATAGTAAACCCTAGAATCACCCAACCATAAGCAGCAGACAAGAAACTGACTAAATAGAACAACGCAGCTGCGTCACGTCTCCCGAATTCCAATTCCTTGACGAAGAACTGCAAATCAACAATATTCTCCATATCTCTCCTCTTTTCCAATCCAGTCTCCTCACTCTCATTCTCATTCCCATTCATATTCATATCCTCAGCTTTGAACTGAACACCATAATGCACAATCTCGGGCACATTGATACCATTATCAGCGATAAAACCAGAGAAGCCAAGCCTAGCATCGAAGTTAGAGAGAATTAACGCACTACCATTGGGAGGGGTTTTGCGATGGAGAGAGCGATCGTCTTCGTCACCGGATAAGAAATCGTCATTTAGGGTTCCGACGCGGGAGACGTGGAGGAAGGGACGGCGTCGGCGGCGTTGGTGGTGGTCACTCGGGAAGCGATGACCGGCGAGTTCGAGGCGGGAGAGGAGAGACTTAAGGGAAGGGTCGCCGTCAACGAAGGCGGTGAGGTGGTTGGTCCCATTTTCGACGAGAGCGCGAAAGGAGAAGAGGAGGAGCGAGAGGAAGAGGAAGGTGAGGAGGGCAGAAGAGAAGCTGGCGGTGGTCAGTTTGAGCAACGCGGCAGTGCCTCTCAGATTGGCGACGACGCCTAGCCTGCTGCGATCGCTCATCGCAAATAAGCGATCGATAAGAGAAAACGGTTTCGCGATATGCAGTGTTCGTAGGCCGTCTCCGTAGCAAAAGTCCTTTCTGTGAATTTTGAAATTGATAAAATCATGTAAGTCTATGTCAAATTGGATTTAAGGGCCAATAATGGGTTTTCTTAAGGCCCAAATCTGTTGGACATGAAATTCTTCGTTTTATGCATTCTAAAAGACCTAAATTTCTCTTTTCTTTTTTAAACTTATTTATCTTAAATTTAATAAAAATTATTATATGAACATGTAAATTTAATGATGGAAAGAAACCATTCTTAATCCTCGTCGAAGAATTTGATATTTAATTTAAAAATATTATTAAATAAAAATTAATCGATTTATTTTGTTTATAAGAACTTATTAATTTACAAAAATTGACTTATTAATTAATAAAATGATTGGGTTTTAACAACAAAAATTATTAAAATAAATTGAATCGAAAAGTTAAAAACCGAATCATAAAATTAGACAATTCAAGATTTTAACGGATAAATCGACAGAATTGGTTGAACCGTTGACCTAAACATAGTAAAATTTTCAATGATTTCTTTAAACTTTTGAAGTAAGGAATTTGGATGGAAGAAATCACTAATTGATGACAAACTGGTAAGTGAGAAATTTCTATTAACAACATATGATTTTGATTTCTAATATTTTTATTTTTATAATATTGGAAAGTTAATGTATCAAAAATTCAAATAAAAAAAGAAGATCAAATTTAGTTCAACAAAATGATCAAATTGAAATCATTTAAATAATTAAAAAATGATGGAAGTTTGTAAAGTTTTGGATGCAGATTCACACGAAGTTGTATTGCAGCCATTCTCTTTCTTGTCATTACCCTAAACATGAAAGCAGGCATTTTCTTTGCATCCAGGAACCCTCGCAAGGGATGCCGGGGGTTCGCATTGATGAAATGGATTTATCTTCAGCCCTGTACATGGGCAGCTCAGGAAAGATCAAAGTAAGGATACACTTTATTTCCAATTTGAACAACCAACTGATAAAAAATAATATTGCCCTTTCAACAGATGAAAATCATTTGATGCCAGTTCAGGCTCATTAACCTTTCTCTGAATGGGTGTGTACTCCAGGAGCAGCTCAACGGATTACTCTATAAAACATGGGATTCTGATGTTGAAATAACCAAAACCAGATCAACATGAACTATTTCCATAGTAAAACTAAAACTCCTCTTATGCCAATCTTCAAAGATGATCACAAATTGCCTTGGTAAAATCGGTTGTTGTTGAGCTGCCCCCAAGGTCAGCAGTTCGGTATTTTCCTTCAGCTATTGTGTTGAGTATAGCATTCTGGATCCGGTCAGCTTTGTCATGGAGCTCTAAATGTCGTAACATTGTCACACCACTTAACAGCAAAGCAGTTGGATTTGCCAAATTCTGCAGAATAATGAATTGGAGAATAATCAAAGAATAATCACAATTCCTAATAAAAACAAAACTGTGTCAGAAATAACTTATCCTCCAATACCAGCAACTACTCTTTAGAACTAGGTCCTGATTTGTAATCACGGAAACCACAGACTAAGAAACGAAAATGGCCATGATCAATGAAGTTAATCATGAAAATACCATCATAAAGCTGTTGAAGATTAAATCAAGAATAATGCATCATGGGACCTTTCATATACAGATGATGAATGTTAAAGCTCTGGCATGGCGATTTACAGTAAGAAATACAATGTTCCCAAAACTGTCTACAGCATTTCAATTCACAACGTATGATGTAAAGGAAGACCATCAGAATAAAGTTTCATCATAAATAAGTTTGTCAAAGTCATGATTCATGTGCTCATGCGACATCTGCGAACCAGTGTAAAGTGTGTAACCTCTCTATCAACTTCCAGGTACCTCTAGTTTTGTCAACTTATAACACACCACGTCTAACAGTTATGCAAAATTAGATGCAAGAGAAAGTGAAGTCCCTTTGAATCGCCATAAAACAGAATTACAGAATGAGTAACAAAGGCTATTGCAGAATTGCGTAGAAGCCGCAGTTAAAATGAACAAATAAATCAACACTAGAGGCTAACCTTCCCAGCAATATCAGGAGCTGACCCATGCACAGCTTCAGCAAGGGCAATTCCTCCCTCACCAATATTGCAGCTGTGTCGGAATCGAAATGCTGTCAGATTAAGTAAATGTGACTATAAGTAAAAGAAAAAAAAAATAGGTACCTTGGTGTTAAGCCTAGACCACCGATCAACCCTGCACAAAGGTCACTGATTATATCACCATAGAGGTTGGGCATCACTAGTACATCGAAAAGTGCTGGATTCTTCACAAGCTGTATATAGATACACCAATAATCAGAGATGTTTCTTGGTTTTGTTACCAATACAAGAAAGTAGTTTGACCATCAAGAAGGAAAAATCCATCGATTGAATTTTTCTGGTCAATGAGAGAGGATAGAAGATAGAAGAAATCATTTCCTTCATCCAGTCTAAAATAAAAAATCAAAAGATGAAATGACAGTACCATCATACAGCAGTTGTCAATAACAACTTCCTCATATACAATCTCTGGGTACTTCTCAGCAACCTCACGACAGCACTGCAAAAGAACTACATGAACTTAATTTGGCGATTACTTAGTTAAAAATAGTAGTATTTGAGGAAAATATAGATTTTGCAAATAACATACCTTAAGAAAAAGGCCATCAGTTTTCTGCATAATATTTGCCTTGTGTATCGCAGACACTCTCTCTCGTCCATGGGCCTTTGCATAATGAAAAGCATATTCAGCAACTCTTAAACTTGCCTGACGAGTAATGATTTTGAGACTTTCAACAACGCCTCTGACCACCTGGCACCAAGGAATACATCATGTATTTATTATTATATTCACGTATTTGTTTCCTTAGGTCAATGCAACAATTAAAGGGACTTACTTGGTGTTCTAGTCCACTATATTCCCCCTCAGTATTCTCACGAATGGTGATAAGATTCACATCATCATACCTCGTTTTGTAACCAGGAAGGCTGTAGCAAGGTCTTACATTTGCATACAAATTAAGTTCCTTTCTAAGAGTAAGGTTCAAAGAGCGGTGGCCTTTCCCAATTGGTGTTGCCATTGGTCCTTTCAAACCCACCTTATTCCGCCGCACAGACTCCAAACTTTCCCAGGTTAGGAAACTCTGGGTTCTAGGATCTATTTGATCACCAACATAGTGCTCTTCCCACTCAATTGGAACCTCAGCAGCTTTAAATATCTGCAATGATAGGACAAATAAGCATACAAATAATCATCAAGAACAACATATATTTAGCTAACAACATTAGTCATAATGAAAAGATAAGAGATGATAACTGCAGGGCAAAGAATTACAATATAACAAGTTCCAAACAATATGGTCCACAGTGAACAAGAACATACTATACTCTGGCATTTCAACAGAATTTTGATCCCTTAATCCTACGCATACACAGAAACTGCAAACAATAGCTCTAAATATTTGCAGATAATATATAGCTTTCTCAATTTCAAAAGGTAAAACTATCAAAAACCCAACCCATTGCTCAAGGATGATTCCCAGACGAAAATGATAACACTATCATAAAAGACACTTGTATAAACTATTTGAGGTCTTGGATGACAGCACCTTGCAGCATGAAAGTCCAATATGAACGCTATTTCAAGCTTATGGAGGGCATCACATGGAGCTGGCACGCAAATCTATTCCCAAAAATCCTCTGAAACACACTTAGTCTATATCAAGGCATTCTTAACAGATCAATTTCTAGCAATCAAGTATGTTGCACGATGAATCAAATATCATGCTTGAGCATATATTACACATTGAAAACGAGCAGTGTCATCAAAATACAAAATATTAAGCTCCAAAGTCCAAACTTCCAGACTATTGTTCATCCCACAAACCCCACACCACAACTAAGAACCGAAATGCTTCTTATTGCTAGAGGTACGATCTTTCGCAAAGAGAAACGAAAATATAGAAAACCGAAATCCAAAAGAACAAATCTTTATAATAGAACCTGTTAAATAGCAAAACTATATCCAAGAAAAAGGAGAGAGAGACCCCATACAATCAAAAAGGAAATTCAGCAAAACCACGAAATCAAGAACCAATAATAACCTGTTTGACGGACTGAGCGATCTCGGGGCCGATACCATCTCCGGGAAAGAGAGTGGCGGTGATCGGAGTCGCCGAAGAAGAGAAAGCCCTAGCAACTGAGGTCAATAGCAAACGGGCAGAGCTCCGATTTGCTATTACTGCAGAAGAAGAGAGGATTTTAGTGCGTCTGAGGAGCTTCGAAGCCACCATTCTTCGTCGACTCTGATTGAATCGGACAATCACCTTTTGTATGCGTGTACTCTCATTATTAGCATTATTATTACTATTATTATTCACGTTGACTTTTTCTTTTATTCCCAAAATTTTAATATTTTGCTAATTATTTGTTTAATTAAGGACAAATCATGGGTCGGGTCGGGTCTGTGGGGACTGGGCTTAAAATTGGATCAAGAGTTGGCTAATTGGATATGGGTTTCTTCAGTTTAGCAGGTAACCATTTCCCAAGATGTCAACTACGAAATTGGCCTTCAAATTTTCTGGCCCAGTTATTCTAACCCTATTCTCTGTGCCTGAGGATAAAAGTGCTCTGGCACAAAAAAGAGCCAAAATACCTAATAGATGGCACGAAATTGATATCTTGGCCTTTGGTAACAAGGAAGGAGTAGTACAGTACTGCAGGATCTTTACTGCTTCTTAGGAAACAGCAAAAGCATACAGTTCCACGTAAGTGGCAGCTGGCTGTGGCTGCCTTAAATTTGCCCAACACTACAGACAATCATCTAGTTCCTCTCCGTGGTATATGTGCACGAAACGTGTCTTCTTGTCAGACCTTTGTCCTTTTGCTGGCTCCGAATCTCAGCCCTCTTTAAATTTCTGTTCTTGATTTCTGAAATTTGTGAAGCTTCTGGGTGTAGATCATTGCACCACTGTTTCCTAAATTCGGGACCAGATCCTCTGGTCCAGGTACTCTGGCCCTACCTTGTGCCAGAGGATTTGGTCCATCCA
Organism: Erythroxylum reticulatum; assembly: GCA_025504915.1. Taxonomy (NCBI): domain Eukaryota; kingdom Viridiplantae; phylum Streptophyta; class Magnoliopsida; order Malpighiales; family Erythroxylaceae; genus Erythroxylum; species Erythroxylum reticulatum. The sequence continues at coordinate 36,203,808 of JANSVA010000004.1, forward strand.
TTAGAGTACCTGGGCCAGAGGATCTGAAGGGCCTAAATTCATATGGAGCATCTTTTTGCCCTTTGGAGCTTGTATGCTCAGCCTAAATGTTGGGCGGTGCTGCAATAGGATTATACAAACAAAAGTACAAGCAGTGCTAGTTCGTATGGTCCTATACTCCCATTGTTGTGCGAATACGAATCAGGAACTGAAGACAAGTAAGCCTTTAATGGCCTTTATGGTTCATAAATCATAATCTGATGATTTGGGGCAGAAAACAACAGAACAGCTGCCTTTTGACATTAAGCTTAATTCGTATGATCTGGTCCTCGTTTATGTTCTCCGACACATTAACCACTATTCTGCCAACAACCGAATGGAAAATCAATCACAGAAGACATTTTATTGGAAACATAAAGTATTTTGACAGTCTAAAGACGCAAACTATGGATATAGACAATACCCATCAAATTGCAAGAAGGGGTTTGGAAACAAATTTCAAACGACAAATAAAATTTGAGTACAGATCAACAGATAGGAAGAGGAGCACCGTTCCATTCCTTGAGACAATCTAGCATAGGATCAATGATCCTTCCCTGGCACATGGCTGTGAACACCTTGTCGAAGTCCTCTCCAGGCGACTTAACCTTCTCGCCGGTGAGTAGTCCTGTGCCAAGCTCCTCTCTCACCAATTTGTACAATGGATAAGACCTGCATTCCTTTATTCTGTTGGGAATGGCTGCATTGCCACTCTCATACGCTGCTCTTGCGCTCTCTACTTCTTTTGGAAGAAACGCTTTCAACTCTTCCTCGAATGGACCAATCTTCTGGAATACCGAAGTGTTCACATTCTTCTCGTTGTCACCATTGGCCAATGCATGATCTACCAGAACTTGTCTTAGCTTTTGCATTAATGGGTATGTGGCACTGCAGGGATCATCAACATAGGTAAAGACTTGTTCGCTATCAACCACTTTGAACAAGTCCTTCTCGCAAAATCTGGACGGATGAAGTTCTCCATTGGCACCTGTGGTTAAGACCCTCTTAGCTACTTGGCTAACAGCGTTTTTGACTGTATGCTTCAAATTCTCCTCCAGATGCCTCAAGTCAACAGCTTGACAAAGTGCTACTAGAAAAGTTGAGGACATAAGCTTCAAGATGTCAACAGCCTCTTCTGTCTTTCTTGAGGAAATTAATCCTAACGAATTCACATCTTGATTGTGTTGTTCAGCACTCTGCACATGGCTAGTGACTGGATTAGCAAGGTATTGCAGCTCAGAGCAGTAAGATGCCATTGCTATTTCAGCTCCTTTGAAGCCATAATCCAAGCTTGGATTCCTACCACCAGTGAGATTTGAAGGCAACCCGTTGTTGTAGAAATCATTCACAAGCTCACTAAACTGAGCAAACATGAGCTTTCCAATCGCTGCAATAGCCAAACGTGCATTGTCCATTGAAACTCCAATTGGGGTTCCCTGGAAGTTACCGCCATGTAAGGCTTTGTTCCTTGAAACGTCAATCAAAGGGTTGTCATTGACTGAATTGATCTCCCTCTCAATTGATTTAGTCGAGAATCTAATGACTTCAACTTGGGGCCCTAGCCACTGTGGAGAAGTTCTCAAAGCATAACGATCCTGTTTTGGTTTCTGCAGAGGATCCATCTCATGCAACTTCTTCGCTTCCTTCATGTAAGAGCTACCATCTAAAATGTGCTCCATAATAGCAGCAGCCTCAATTTGGCCAGGATGGTGCTTTAACTTGTGTGTCAAATAATCTGTAAATTCTGGTTTGCCACTCATAACTTCAGCGAAAATTGCGGACAAGATTTCTGACAAGACAGCGAGAATGTTTGCCTCGAAAAGAACCATAGAAGCTAAACCAGAACCAACTGCTGTGCCGTTGACAAGGGCAAGGCCTTCCTTAGGCTGTAGCTCAAAGTGACCAGATTCAATACCAGCTACACGAAAAGCTTCCTGGGCATCAAGTACTTCACCGTTAGGACCAATGGCCTTAGAATTCGGCCTACCAGTCAACAAACCAGCAATGTAAGATAGTGGTACTAAATCTCCCGAGGCCGAGATTGTGCCACGCAGTGGCAAACATGGAGTGATGTTGCGGTTAAGAAGCTTGGTTATAGCTTCCAGGATCTCGAATCTAATGCCAGAGTAACCCTGGAGAAGAGTGTTGATCCTCACAAGCATAGCTGCTCTGGTTGCTGAGTGAGGCAGGGTGTGGCACGACTCTGTTCCATTGCCGAAGATACCAGCATTCAAGAATCTAAGCAAAACAGAGTACCGATACATCAGATTACTCGAATTATAACAACTGGTAAATAAGAAAAAGGACTGACTAGAATATGGCCTCTTCTTGGTTTGACTGGAAAAGAATTCAACCTTTTTTTTTTTTGGAGAAAGTAAAACAGTGGCCTGAGTTGATATGACCAATTCTACCAGTAACCATTGACAGACGACATAATCAACCTACTATTACACTCTTGTTTAGAGTGTAAAGTTAATCTTTATCCACAATTCTTGTAGTTAGGAATTAGGAATTGAAGTTCCAATGCTCAGCCCACGACTTCTTGTCACAATTTGAAGTTTTGCTCTCCATCCAGAAACATATCCTAAATGTTTATCTGGTTGGAGAGAAAAAGATATGTCTATTGGTTAGAGAGAAAACTTCAAAGGGTGACGCTAGAAGTCATGGGGTTAATTATTGGAACTTCAATTCCTAATTCGAATTGTGGATAAAGATTAACCGTACACTCTAAACAAGAGTCTAATATAACACCTAAAGCTAACAGTTTCTTGGACAATTACTAAGACGGTCCATCCAAGTTGTCTTATTTCATGAAAAATATATTTAAAAGTTAAGATTTTGTCAAGACCTATTTGAACCCTCCCAAGCTCTGAGGGTCAGCCTATCTAAGGCTGCCAGTATCAGTCGAGTCAACTCAGTATCATCACCCAACGACTCAGATAACAAAACGATCAAATGCCATCGGTACTACCCAACAGCCACTGGCATTTAAACTCGCCAATCTAACGTACTGATTCTACTCACTCGAGTTAAAGGAAATGTTTAGTCATTGCTGATGTGTAATAATGAAAATTTTTTGTCTCACCTAATGAGTTCCTTCTGCAAGGCAGCACCTTGCTTGGTTCTTCTATGAGAAGTGGCTCCAAACCCAGTGGTCACACCATAGCTATCGGTACCTTTGGTCATGCCATCCATAACCCAGTCACTGCTTGCCTTAACACCCGCTCTCGCAGACTCGGCGAGCTCGACTTTGATGCCGGAGTCATTGCCGGCAACAGCCGCCACCTGAGCAATGGTCAAGGTCTCTCCTCCAAGTTTAACCACCGGCTTCCTGTACTCTGCCACCATGCGTTTGACTTCATCCAAATGGCTCCCTTTCAACGACTCTGCAGCCACACCCCAGTTCAAAGGATCAGTATGGCTCGTGCACAAACTGTCCAAAGACCCGTTCTGATGGCCGTTTTGCGTGATCTTCTCCATGTTTACAAACAACTCAGGAAATGAAAATGAGAACTTGGGAGAAAGCGCGAGAGGGAGAGAGCAGAGAAAGAAGTTACAGAGAGAGGAAACCTTTGGAGTTGGGACACAGAGACGTGTGTTTCCTGTTAGCGAAAGGAGCTTTCAAGTGGTTTAAATAGACAAGGATTTTGGTAGGTAAGCATAAGGGCAGCAAACAAGGTGGGTTGGGGCAGCAAACAAGGTGGGTTGGTTGAAAGACAACGGTGGCCGTTGACATTCGGTGATCTAAGGGTGGAGATTTAAGGAGCGTGGAGTCTTTGTGGTTCATCGTTGGGAGAAGGGTAAATTTAACTCGTGGTGGGAGTGCATGGTAGTGAGGTGGTGGATGGGGTTGGTGGGAGTGAGAGGTTTTTGTTGTATTTAATTTGTATTAATTACGACTTATTCTTACTACCATATTCTAAAAATTAGATTAAAAATTATATTGATGAAATATAAATTTAAAATTTTAAAAAATTCAATAATTATTAAATAAAATTTAAATTTTAAAATATGATTAAAAAAGTATCCTTACATATTAAAAATTTTGAAGTTTAATTAAAAAGAAATTATTAAATAAAATTAATTAATTAATTTTAGTTTATAAAAATTATTAATTTACAAAAATTAACCTATTAATTAATAAATTAATCAGTTTTTAAAATTATTTAAATAAATCGAACTGAAAAATTAAAAACCAAACTGTAAAATTGGACGATTCAAGAATATTAAGATTAAACTGGCCAAATCAATTAAGTTTTTAATCGTTAGTTTGTTCTTTACATTTTCCAACAAATAAAAATATGATAACTTTTTTGTGTATAATTACTAATAAAATTCATCACATCTTAATGATAGTAAATTGGTTATTTTGCATTAAATTTTATTGAAATAGTGATATAGTAACGCTTATTCAATTAAAAGGAAATTATAGAGAGAAACTCTCTATTTAGAATAATGTACTTCTTCGACTAAAAATTTGTACATTAAAAACTTTAAAAAGGTATTAAGTTAAATTGTTTGAACTTATTCTATCTAAAGAACTAATTTAGATGACAATTAAAAGCTATATATGGAATTAATGTCAACGTATCCCATGTACAAAGTTTCTCGTTTTGTGGAGATCCGAAGAACCATATAATATTCACAACTTTTTCTTTATATTTTTACCCAAAAAAAACTATTTTTGTTTTCATTTTTTTTATTATCCACGAGGTGTTTTAGGAGGTTCTAAGTATAAGAAGATATCTTTAAGTCATTCATATTCAGACTAATCTTTGCTTGAGTCGAGTAGGTTTCTTGCAAGAGGCAAAATTCTGATCTCAAATTTTAAACAGCTACATACATAAGGAGAATTCAAACTCACAACCTTACTTAATTCAAGAGAGCCCCTCGCTATCTCCCCGGTTTAAAAACTGTTTTTGTTAATTTAACATGTATTCTACTCCTCTACTGTTCCATTTAGCGGTAAATCCTGGGTTGTCTCTTAAGTGTAAATACCAGATTCTATAAACTTAATTTTAAGCGTCGCCCAAAGGGAAATCACGTACATGTGTTATTCTGCTGTGTGTCCCGTCGAGTCATTCAAGCTTTCAGGTTAAAATTAAGGTATAGAATCTGGCATTTACACTTAAGACACAACCCAGCATATAATATAAAAGACAACCGCGTATTTAACTCTAGCATCTTACTAGAACACTAGGATTTGGACAACATTTAGAATGTTCAACGTCTTTGTTGGCAAGTCATTGGCTTATATACATATATATATATATATTGCCAAAGAAGGTAATAACCCAACTATGAAGAAGGGAATTACTAGATTACCAAAATTCGTTGGTAATCTTAAGTAATTTGCTTCACGCTTAAAGAATTAATAATTATTAGTAAAAACTATGAATAACTTAATTTAATAGTATATATTTAATTAACTTACATTAATTATTAATTCGAATTATAAGTTATTTTATTTTATTTAGTTTTGTTTTTATTTTAATTAAATTAGATAAGTTTAATTTACTAATTATTAATGAATATAACTAAAATTTAAATATAATCAAAATATATAAATTTTGATTTAATAATTATATTTATTTTAATAAAATAAAATAATTTTTATTAATAAATAATATATAAGAGATAAAAAATTATATTTAAGCTTTTTTTAATATGTATTTTTTATCGGTGATAAAAAATATAATTACATTAACATTAACAACTAAATATGTTTTATTTTTATTTTAAAAACGGTATACAAAAATTTCTTACCTCAACTTCTACACTTAATATTAATTAATATTTAAGAAATTCAAGAAGATCATATAATCTTCATTGTCTAACAAAATAGTAAAACTTAAGTTGTCAAAATGAAAACTTGTCGATCAAACCATCCTCACTCATTTATTGAGTTAATTACTAATCAATCTTTTGGACAATTAGTAATATTTTTATTAGTAATAAAAATTGTTTCCTCTTTTTACTTAAAAAATAGTATTTTTATTAATTATAAATAAGGCTACTTAGTATGCTACCTCTTAATTTACATCCCACTTATCTTGATATCTCCGTTTGTTATGTTTGAAAGAGCCGGCAATTATACCGTCATATTACCGTAGAAAAACAAAAAATAGTGCTATGCCTGCCGTCCTTTGATTCTTTTAGTCTTAAAATGCCTTTTTTTAATTTTTAGTCATAATTGAAAGGAAGAAATAAGTAATTTACACACTTGATTAGACTGTTTTTAAATTATAAAAAATAAGATATTATAATAAGTAAAAAAATAACTAATTATAGAACGGTTGGTTCGTAAAAGGGAATAGTAATAAGAGTGAAAATAAATATAGTAAAAAATAGAATTATATATTATTATTATAATTATGATGGTTAATTAAGAAGAAGGAATGATTATCATTATCATTGATACTGGTTGGTTTGTAAAATACTAAGAAATAAAAATTTATTATAATTAATAAATAAATAATTACAATATAATTATTAATTAATAAATAAAATACATTTTAATTAAATATTGTAACTAATTAATAATATTTTAATTAATGAATGAATTATATTTTAATTAATTATTTATTTAATAATATTTTAATTAATTATATTTAATTAATTAATTAATAATTATATTTTAATTAGTTATATTTTAATTAATTGTAACAAGCACATTCTTACGTAATAATGATATCCATTCCTTTAGGAGGGAAATGAGGTATTACCCAAAAATAAGTAATCAAAATAATGACTATATAATCATAGTCCCTTACCAAACTTAATCTTTCATTTCATATCTATTCCTTTTTTTTATACCCACCAAATAAGCACACCCTAATATTTTAAAAATTAGACAAAAATTAAACTAGTAAGATAAAATGTTTAAGATTTAAAAAATTTAATAGATACTAGACCATCATAAAATCAGTTAAAAATTTAATAAAATTAAAGAATTTAAAATATTATTGAAAGAGATTGTTTTTATCTATTGAAAAAATTAAGTTTAATTGAAAAAAGAAATTGTTAAATTAAAATTAATTAATTAATTTTAGTTTAATAAAAATTTATCAATTAATTAATAAATTGATCGGTTTTTAATTAAACTGAAATGTTGAAAACCGAGCTGACAAATTAAATAGTTTAAATTTTTTGAGGTTGAATGGATTAATCTTCCTTTCTCACAAATTGGCCTTTGGAGGAAAAAGTCGCCACCAACCTACCTATGACTACAGATTTGGCGTGTGCTTAGTTCTTAATCTCATGGCCGTCCCTTTTAGAAATTTGACCCTTTTCAGAAAATTTTAAATTTAACTAATTGATGTAGTTTGAATTTCATATTCTGGTTAACTTTGCTTGGGCATATAGAGAGTATCATAATGATCAAACGACATTCAAGGTTATTTACCGAGAAAGATTCTGCTTGCAGGCAAAGCTCTACTTCTGTACGTGCATAAACTTCCATGGACGCGTGTTCATGCTCCTTAACATTGACTTTTCTAGTTGCCCTGTAATCCAATTCACAATCACAATTAGTTTATCATTTTAACGTTTAATCAATCATTCTTCGAAAGCAAGAGATTAAGAGATTGAACCATACAATGTTGTTTACAGATTCATCTTCGCTGCACCTTCCCCAGCCTGCAAAATAAGCAATTGCCTCCGATTACTACTTTCTGTTTTGTTATATCATAAACTAGTAATTCTGATTTGTATTAATCCACTCATTTATTCACAAAGCAGATGCAGTTTATGTTGTCATTAAGAAAAAAAGTAAAGACAAAAGGTATATGGTTTTTATTAATTTATTGTTTTCATAACATGTACATGTGTATAGATTGCAGAAACACATGTATACTTCTATACATCCAAAGTAAAAGATCTGGTGTGATTTTTAGACAATTTTGTAATTAAAAAGATATAATACTTTCATTTTCGATCTAAGTCTCGCAGAATAATAATATAAAATGGCATTGATTTAGAGTTATGGATCCAACATGATTAACTCATGTTATATCAACCAAAAAAAAGAGTGATTGATCCCTGCCATTTCAACTGGTCAAACTGTGCACGAAACACTGAATTGTTGAATCATGTGCAGAACTGCAACCAGGGGCCATTTTCCTACCCCTTTCCTTTACCAACCCGTAAGAGACTGCTGACTATTCTAAGGGGCTTTGTCTTATTTTCGTTTTATTCAGTGAATGGTCTGTTGTTGTTATTGTTATGTATGTTCTTGTGTCTTCCATGCAACACATGTATACCTACTTAGAGCCAAAGAAATAGTCAAAGAAGGCTGTCTTATGACAATTACGATTCTAAGTTCCCAACAACTTCCCTCCACTTTCTTTGCTTTTGTTAGGTAAGAGATAAAAAAATGGAAGGGCTCACTCGATTAGGAGTATTAAAATCGTTGAATTGTTACAACTATGAAGGTGATGTGACTTATGTCCCTACACCACCAGTCTCCAAATCCAAACCAACCCACATATAATATTGAAACAGGAATGGGAATAATCCTTGTGAGGAAATGTAATCATTGAGCTAATTAGTCTGATGAACATAAAAAAACTGGCCTTACATACATTAAATGAGCAAGAAAAGCAAAGCAAATGTTCATGCAATGTCGTCATTGTAAGAGCAGACGTGCAAACATATGGGGGCTGCATAAAGGCCTGAAGCTTCATTATAGACCATACATGCCACCTAACCATCAGCCCTCTGCCACAATCAAACAGTTGCTTGATTCTCTGATTGTCCCACACTCTGTTTTCAGTTTCAGTTCTCATAACAAGATAATGATTCACATTTCAGTCAATTGGTTCATCTATTTATGCTGTTTACTATCTGCACGTCAATTAAATTTCCCCATATCTTTAATCCTTCTTCTCCCATTGTAGGGGTAGTGTGTGATGTCAGAAAGTCCGAGGCTTTAAGTCGGCTTGAGAATCCCACATTATGAAAAGCTGAGATTAAGTTGACTTTAAGCTTGTTTGAAGGGAAGTTGAATTAAAAGCTTCATTTTTCTTACTGATAACAACGAACTGGACTAAACTTTGTGGTTGAGTGGTTTGAAAAGCAAGCCTTATGCAATGTGGTTAAAGAGTTCAATCTGTACACCCTAAAAGTGAGTGAGTTTCTTTGTGAGCTTGAATGAGTCAGTCTTTGTCTAACTTGCATATAGCAGCTGTGACTGTGACTCCGTTTTATTTTTGTAAGAATGCAATGCAATCAAATAATGTTTTTGGAAATTTTCAATATCCCATATCCTCCATCTTCCTCGTTAAAAACAAAAAGAAAAAAGACACAACACATCAACTACATGACAACCAAACTTCTCGGACACTTGCAGGATAATTGTCATATAGGAGGATAAAATATAGTTTGAAATGGTCAAGTCCTTTGGAGAAGTAACCAACTACAGAATTGCATCGTTACATTCAATGAGATCGTTATTTTGGCGAAATCGACTGATTGATTGACGGATATAGGTAACGTTGGAAGATAGGGCAAGCACAAGGTGCTAAGAGTAGAAGAGACCAACCAGTCGATCAGGAAGTGGTAAGTCGCGACCTTGTGTGGCTACAAGGGAGTGGTTGGCGAAAAAAGTATGCATCATGCAATTTTTGCCTACCCACCATTACATGGCCCCTCAATAATTGTTGTATTAACTCAAAGCAGAAGAAAAAAGGTAGAGTAGGTCCATGCCTTCACAACTCAGCCATACTCATCTTTTTATTATTTGTATCTTAGTCTACATTAAATTGGCAGTATGAGAATGGAAAAGGCGGAATCAACTATGCGCAGAGAGCTTTATGTATTGGGTACATTGATTTTTTGACAATTATGTTTGATAATCACCTTTTTTTTTCTATTCAATTTTTGGCATGTTTTCAAGAAAAAAAAGGTTTGATTAAGTAGACACTTGAGCTTTTAAAATTCATAGATAATAAGAACGGAGGATGAAATGTATACAAAAATGAAAGGAGTATATATAGGAATGATAATGTCTTCACAAGTATATATAATTGATTTAAGTATAGTATCAAGAAATACTTGTCTTGTGATAAAATTATATCGAAAACACTCAACATTTGACATACATATATACTAAATACTAAATAATTAACACCTCTGACTTCTTTAATATTTTCTATAGTAATTTTTTAAATATGTGTTTTAAAAAGAGTTTGAGCTTAGTAAAGATTATTTACATATAGAAATATACTCCCATAACATAAAGTTAAAAAAATATGGTTGTTTAATAATTATCTTAAAAAATAACAAGTTATATTTTTATACAAAATTAACATTATTTTCTTAATTGACAATTTTTCCTCAATTACTTCACAAGACAGTAATTTTGAAATTGACTATTTTCAACCATCATCACTTCCATTAATTTCACTTTAATTGGAAAACTCACCAAAACCATATCATAAACTATTGCTCTCAGACATCCATATTAACAGTTAACCTAATATTTTATAACAAATAAAAGGCAATGATACTTTTGTCTATGAGTAGAACATATATGGCATACGATGTGTGATATAAATATATGTATAAAATGAAACACAAAATAATATCAAAGACTTATGTAAGTGTACCTATTGTTTTATATAGTACAACTAGGCGAATTGAGTGTCGATCTCATGAAGATTGGAATTACTAGTCTGAACTATCTTCTTATTATCTAGTCTAATGAAGTTAATAATTGATTAAAACAAAATAAACAAACTTAATGTGAATCACTAAGTTAACATAATGAATAAGGTTAAAGTAATCATAAATAAGTAAGATCTAGGTAGAATTCTCTTAGACCTTTTCCTATGCTTTCAATTTATCTTGATTCAATGGTTAACCTTAGTTCATTGGACTAATAAAAATTTTAATTTTATAACTATATTTTCTCTTAATGAATATTGCTTATATTCTTCAGCTAATTCACTGAAATCCATTTACAGTTAGAACCCCCTTAAGAATGCATTACCTTAATTTATGAATTCCCATGATATGTTTGACCCTAAACTGGAAGATTTATGTAGTCCTATCTTTAGAGCTTCGTGTAGCATTGTTCATGTTGTAATATATTCATATAAATATCTCTCGATCCAATTGTACAAAATTCAAAAAATGAATTAAAACACAATAAAATTTAATTTAATATAATAGAATCATAAACAATTCTCACGAAAACTAAAACTTTTTATTGAATAAAAAATTAGTTTAAAATATCAAGTCTTACAGTCTATCCCATCTATATCTATATCCCAATTAGTTCATCATGAAACAAAAAGAAAGCTCACAAAAAACATTAAAGAATACAAGAAAGAAATTTATGTTTGCATTGCTTGGATCTTGAATGTTCTTGTTGTATTTTAATGAATCTTCTTATTTTCCTCTCCGAGATGCTCTTTCCTCAATCCTATTTGCTTTAATTAGCCCCTAAATTATATTTTTGCTCAGAAAATGATCTCCAAGAACTCCTCTAAAGCTCTCCTCTCTATCTTCTGTCATCTCTCTCTCAAAATGCCAAACCTTGGAAATTTTGCTCAACATAGTCTATACATAGGGCCATTTTGGGCTCTTATGCTGCTTTAAACCCCTTTCGACTTCTTTATATAACAAAATACCAGTAACACAGTTTGTTTGTGAACTTATATTTATCTCATATTGGTGAACTAAGTTAGAACATAGTAAGATGTCACAAATGCCTAGAGAATATAATGTCGCTTTATTAAACACAATTTGAACACAATCATTTTAGTATCGTATTAGTCCTTCAAAAAACTTGTCCAAGATTAGAATGTGGCAAGATTGAACACGGGTAGCAACAAAGTACCATGTTGGCACCGTGTTTTGATATTATGTCAGCATCATGTTCTAAGTCCTTCTGTTAGAAACCTTTGTATTATTTCTGTATAATACTTTCTGATCTGATGATGATTTGCTTGGACTTGATTTTGCAGAGATGGAAGACTTGCAAGAAAGTAAAGAAAATGCATAGAGTTTACTTGGTTCGATAGCACAAAGTTATCTACTTCCAAGGGTCAATCATACACACACCGGATATTATTAGGATCAAGAAAAGGAGAAAATACAAGAGATTAAGTGTTTAAAACACCTGCAAGAGTTTTTGGGTAGCACTCTCTATTTCCTCACTTGAATTACAGAATGTAAACTCAATGAACTGATTGTATATTGGTATTTTCTCTTGTATTTGAATGCTTGAGACTTGGCTATTTATAATTGTTGTAGTTGATTTGCTACCTTCGGATGTATTGGACTGAGTCAACATATGCTTGCGATGTGACTTTAATTAAAGACTATCTTTAATTATCTTGTTCTTTCTCACAAGCCTTTGACTGGGTCCATGAATGTACATGCCTTGTCCACGTGATTCACTTGAAAAGCCTTTATTGTTTTATTCTTTTAAATGGCTCTCATCAGACTATTATCTCCAAATGAAGTGTAGCGTTTAACCCTCCATGTTCTGCGTTTTAATAATCCTTCTGATGTGTGTCATACACGTGTTTCTTAAGTTTAAATGACTTAAACTTAAGTCAAGTCTTCAGAAAACCTTCTGAACCTTCGAAAATCACCTTTTTTTTTCCTTTTCAAGTCTCAGCTATTCTTCTTCCCTTTTTTGCTTCGACTCTTCATATGTAACCTTGATCTTTAGTGTTTCAGTGTAGTTTTGTTGGGCTCCGAATTTTTTTTAATTTTTAGAGTTGAGTCAGTAAATTAGTAAGTATGAAGGGAATGTTGAAATCAAAGGTTAGAATGAAGTGTTAGAATTAAGTTATCTTGAGAAGTTAAGTTAGCTTAAAGGAGTTGGTATATGGATTAAATGAAAGAGGGGTAGTTTTGGAAAGGCTAAGGGAAAGAAGGGCATAATTGGAAGAAAAGGAGTTAAAATTTTGATTGAATTAGAAGAAGGAGAAGTGTCGTAGGAACTAAAAAGAAAGAAGGAGAAACGTGAAAAAGAAGAAGAGAGGAAGAAAGAACGTAGGAAACTTGGAAAGAAGAAGAAAAGAAGGGGAAATTAACTTGTTGGAGGTAAGTTTTCATCTTTCTTAAGCTAGGTTCAAAAGGGGATTAAATAGAGGCTAGGGTTTGCGTTGGAAATGAAGGAAGAAAGAAGAGGAAGATGAAACCAAATTGATTTTGGATTTCTAAGTTAGGGTTTTGGTTTTT
>JANSVA010000004.1:36217122-36232338 GCA_025504915.1 Erythroxylum reticulatum
ACTTAAACTTAAGTCAAGTCTTCAGACAACCTTCTGAACCTTCGAAAGTCACCTTTTATTTCCCTTTTCAAGTCTCAACTATTCTTCTTCCATTTTTTGCTTCGACTCTTCATCTGTAACCTTGATCTTTAGTGTTTCAGTGTAGCTTTATGAAGAATCTTTGTGTTCATTTAAAATTTTCCAAATTTGTTCCAACTTGACTTAAATCTTTCCAATTTTACTCCTTCATTGAGGGAATGACACAAGACATAAAACCAAAAAAAAGTCATTTTAAGTACCAAACTCATTGTAACATATCAATATAAAAGCATAACGCTTTCTAAATTCATGCTAAAAATAGTAAAATTGACACTTATCACAACAGAATCGGTATTCTATACCTTCTAAAAAATGTTGTTACTAAAATGCTTATATTTTCTTAAATTTTGAAATGAATGCAAGATTTTAAAAAATAATAAATCTTAAGGATAGCACAAAATTGCATTTTAGATACCATTTGGATAATTTGGATTAAAAATGTTTCTTCAGAATTTCAAAAAGTTATGAATGACATTTTTTCACCATATTCCAAAATTTGCGTAGTTTACAGAAATGGTATCTTTATATTTTTATCTTCAATATATAAATAATTCAAAAAATTATTTATATTTTTAAAATGAATGGATTGATAGCTTTTGAATTAAAACATAGTCTTTGACAATAGGAATAAAACTCTTAGGACACTATATTTAACAATGCGTAGTTACACCAATAAAAAGAACTTTAGAATTCACAATAAATTTCCTAATCAAATATTAAACAAAAAGTTATTATAAATATTACACCTAATTAACCTAACTAACCTAGACACTTATAAAATTGTAGAGATATATGCTTCTAAATTATGTTATGGAGGAATCTTAAAGCAAATTATTGTTGATTAAAAATAAATCATACAATATAATTCTTGATATTGGAATTTTACCCAAAGTAACTTTTCTACAATTAAAAATAAAATCTTGAAATCATATTTTATATTATAAATTTTAAAATTATTTTATTAGTTCAATTTTTATTGTAAATATCAAAAAAAAATTTACAAAAAGGTGTTTAAAATATTTCATCAAAATAGAATTTTTGCTAGGAGAAAAACGTTTTAAAGTTTTCTTTTATTTTGATATTTAATATATTAAAGAAGAATTGAACTATATTCTCAATTTGACTAATGTGAATTTTTAGAAAATAGATCATGACTTTACGACCCAAAAATCCAAATTCTCTATAAAGAACCCCTCCAACAAAACTCTAATTAAAGTTCTCCCATCAAACTAACTGGAGTCCTAGAGGGAAAACAAAAACAATTCCATATTTCCCTATAAAAACTCCACATAAAATCTTTAAGTTTACAAATTCATATACCAGAGTAACTTTGTCATCTACAACATTGGAGATGGGAAAAGATCTAAGAGATTCTCTAGAGAAATATCCTAAAAATTAAATTAATTAGAAAATAGCTCCACAAAATGTTGAGAGAAAATTATTTCGCATCAACCAAAGTCTCTCACATAGAGTAATTTACAAAGTTAATAATCTTTAACACAATTTTCTTAAAACTAGCAAGTAGATCTTTAAAAAAAACCATATGATTCTTATAATGTTAATTCTTCTAAAGCAGCACAAACTTCTTTTTTAGAAAAAACCTCATTACAAATTGTGAGATTTATTAAAACCTTAGACCTAATATCTCTATATTTTAGAAAAAATGAATCTATTAAATTAAAATATCATTTTGTTAAAGCTGATAAAACTATCCTACTTGTTTTGCTTGGAGGATTAAGATTAATATTAATAATATGGATTGGGAGTAAGAACTTTAGCGCCCAAATAAATTTAATGTCATTTTAATAAATTTATCAAATACTTTAACCTATACTTGTTATGATTACAATAAAGTATGATTCAATTCATTCTTAATACAAAACCCCATCATCATTTATGGCTATTCTTTTTTAATACTAGTTTAAAGTATAATATTTCCATTTTGGTTCCTAGGTTTGTGAAAATGGTATGACTTGTTTTTTACAAATGTTTTCCTTACAAGTCTATCAAAGCTATTATGTTTTCATTAATTATTTTTCAATATTAGCTTAAAGAATAATTTTTAATTTTGGTTCGCAAGCACTTGGAAATAAACAAGCTCATTTTGCAAATATTTTCCCTACAAGTTTATCAAGGGTATTATGTTTTTAGAAAATATGAACCAAATGAATATGAATACATTTTCTCCTATCTCTACTATTTGTCTCTAAACATTTTATTTCTTGGTTCATGACCTAGAGATATAAGTGCAAACAAAATTTAAAAAAATGTTCACGTTATATTTAAAAAATTCAAAGTAAATGGTGTGAAAATTTTACTCAAAGTCATAAATTAATCTCATCAACCATTATTGGCATAAAATCACAACCTAATAACTAAATAATTAGTGAATTTATGATATTTTCCATTAAAAATTAAAATTTAGTGTAGTGTTATTGGGGCCAAAATAGAGGAAGAATATCTTAATACTATAAAAACCTTGTAAGAAAAAGGTTCATTTTAACCTAAGAGCGTATTAAGAAAGAAGTTGATCTCACATAAGAAAATAAAGATGATTTCTTTACAATATTTTCTGAGATAATAAAGTAGTTAGAAGGCGTCAAAAAATTTAAAGATGTCAAAAACCATGAAATACCAATAGATAAAGAAAAGAGAACATGTGTACTAATTAAGATTTACCAGTATACAAATGGAAAAAGAAAGATCAATATATAATCAGCAAGACCACTAATTACAATTGTAACTGACAAATAATTTATGACCATATGTATCTCTCCACTATTATAAAATCATTCTAACATCTTTTATATTGTGTATAAAGACTACAAAGTTTAAAATATTGTAAAGAATTTACAATTTTTTTAACATTTCTCTTATTAGTTTAGAAATCTAAAGGCTTGATATAAGATAAGAGTAATATGGAGAGTTGTATTGCTTGCTCTTAAAGGATTTTCTGACTCTCCTTGTTTTAATGGATGTTTTAATAAGGGCAAAAGTTACCAATCTCCTCTTAACATTTTACATAAAGTCCAAGATAGCCTATATCGTTGTCTTTAATATCAGTTTGTACGCTAACTTTTACAAAATGTTATGATTTTAACATGGCTTACCAATTTTAACACTTGGCTTGCCAACTATGTAATTCTTACCATATGGACATTGATATGGCTCATAAAGTTAAATTTGTATATTTGTCAATTTTTAGTTATTAAAATTATTAAAATAAAAATTACATCTCCTTGTTATAATGGATTCTTTTTGTAATGACAAAAGGTGTCAATCTCCATTTAACATTTTACATAAAGTCTAAGATAGCGCATATTATTGCCTTTGATATCCATTTGTACCCTAAATTTTACAAAATGTTATGATTTTAACGTGGCTTGAAATTGTGAGATGTGTCTTGCCAACTATGTAATTCTTGGCATATGGACATTGATGTGGCACATAAAAATTATTTTTTTTGAATATTATCAAATTTTAATTATTGAAATAAAAACATATTACATTATTTTCTTGTATTTAACAAAACATTTAACAAACCATAAATCGAAATTAACAAGCACAAATTCACCTAGCTACCTAAATTTGTTTGCTTCTTGCCAAATCCTAAATATCCTTTTTACATTCAAACCTTAGATCCCCCATTTGATCTTTGAACCATAAATTCCCTTTTTAAAATTTCTTTTCACATATTAAAGGATGGACTTTCCTATAGGATTCTTTCATTTGATCTCCTTTTGTCATCTTTATTCTTTCAAAAATAACATCTTATATATTGTAGCTAATCTTTTTAGATTCCACAACTAGCACTTAAGAAAAATATAGTGACTATTTAATCACTATGAATTAATTTCCTTGCATTTTAATTATTTAAGGTGACATTTATGATTTCAGTTTTTTGCTTTTAATTATCACCTAGATAATAAACTTTAAAATTATCTCATCTCCATTTGTTACAAATACTAGAGGTGATTGGCTTTGTGATAGAGTCAATCTTTTATCTTTTAACATAATTTTTGATTCACATTCAAACATTTTACATAAAAGAAACATACTTTAGAATCAAGTGCTTTATCATGCTCATTATATAATAAACAATGTCAATCATTATGCAATGAGATATGATAATACAATGAATGGAGATACATTTTGAAATGTTTATCAACATTATAATAAATATATATAATCACATATCCATTGTATCTATCTCTTGGAATTAGATTCATCATTAAGTCTACCATTACATCATGTATAGATATATGCTTCATATTCATTTCACTTTATGAAACTATATTTTTCACCTAATTATACTTGGTATATATATTTGATTTTGCAATAAAATTTGGGATCTTTCATATAAGTGATTGTTGCTTAACTATCACAGTTGATTAATACCGGATTAGTTTTCCTTTTAGTGACTCCCAAATGAACTAAGAAACATATAAGTCAAATATCTTCCTGTATCGCAATTAAAAATGCTATAAAGTCAACTTCCATTTTGGATAAAGCAAAATGAGATTATTTCTTACTTTTAAATAATATTGCATCATTGTTATGTAAAAATAGTCTAGAGGAAAATTTTTCTCTCTCATTTAAATCTCCTATCGAACTTGCATCTGTATAACCTTATATACATATGTCATTACCTTGAAAACATAATGCATAATCAATAATACCTTTTTAATACCTTAAGATTCTCTTCACTATTTTCCAATGCATTTAACTTGAATTTTACTGATATATGCTCACCATTTTAATAATATAATAAATATTTGGGCATATACAAGTGTTCCAACTACAATGAAATAAGAAACTTTTTTCATTTTTTTAATCTTTCTTATGATGTTGTTGGAAGTAACTTTTTACTAAGGCCTTCACTTTTGGAAATAGGAATATCAATTGGCTTGTAATCTTATATAAGGAATCATTCAAAAATTATACAAATATATATTACTTGTGAAAGAGATAATGACCTCTTTAAACGATCTTTTGAAATCTTTAACAAAGAATGTATGTAACTTCATCCATATATTTTAATTTAAATTCGGATGATAACTAGTTTTTTATTTCCTTAACAAAATCATTAATATTATAGGCAATCAAATTATCATCTACATATAAAGATGAAGTTGCAAATTTAACTCTGAATCTTTTAATGTATACACAGTGGTATTCATTAACAAGGTGGAAATCATGCAAAATAATTATATTATGAAAAAACATATACCACTTTCTTGAAGCTTACTTCAAGTTATAAATTAATTTTCATAATCAACATACTTTATATTCTTGGTTTGTCTTAATAGGACCTATAAGTTGTTGTTTTTTTCTAGTGCTCTATTAAGAAAATTAGTCTTTACATCTATTAAATATAATTGATAATCTAAGATGGATACTACAATTAGGATTAATCGAATTGAAGAAAACCTCAAAATTGGTAAACATGTCACCTCATAATAAATTTTCTCAAATTATATGATAGTCCCTAATGGTACCCAAGAGGGAAGGGGATGAATTAGGCGTTTAAATTTTTTAAAAAAATTTCTAATAAATGTGTTCAATTGATAATAATCAATATAATAAGGATGAAGAAATTACTTAACATAAATCAATCAAACAATTAAACAATAATTTATAAAGGATATGGAAGAGAGAATCAAATTGATTTATAGTGATTCAGTAAACAACCCTTGCCTACATTCACTCTTCAGACTCTTCTTAGAATTCCATTATAATTCTGACATTCACTCTTAAGACTCTTCTTAGAATTCCATTATAATTCTTCTTTCAAATTGAAGAATAACCTTTGTACAATCTTTTCTTAGGAAAAAAGACCCTTTTCCAATCTTCCTTAACGATGAAGAAGAACCTTAATACCACTTAGAACACCCCCAAGTAAAGTAATTTGATGCCCCAAACTAAATCTTCTAACTTAAAATACCTTAATTTATCACTTGATAACTCCAAAGAGGATCGCCCATATAAATATAAGACAATGATGCTCAAATTATTAAAAAACACTTAAAAATGTGAGTGAAAGACATCCAAATGGTTCTTGAGGCAACAAACAATGAGCGAATATGCATTTATAGGGTTATAGGACCCCTACTAGCAAACTGGAGCCAAAAACTAACCACTAGAATAGCTAGTTACAAAGCATTGATTGACTAATATAGCACATTAATATACCAATATGCATTGGATGCACATATTAACTAGCTGTTGAGACATTGGTCAAATAATAAGGCATATTAGTTAACAAATATGTACCCTAGATAGATATCTATTAACCACAAACCTACATTGATCAACCAATGTATCAAAAACAACCCTATTATAAGTTTAACCTACACTGGTTGATAACTATGTCATAATGGTCGACCAATGCGTATTCATAACAAAATTTTCTAGTCGTTGCATATTGGTTTACCTCTCAACCATATTAACTGAATAAGATGTCTTTGGAGGGACATTAGTAAACCACATCATCACATTTGTTTGAATAAACCACATCATCACATTTGTTTGAAACAATGTGCCAATAAACTTACCTATTGCGCATTTAACTAATATTAGTTGACTACTAACCTATATTGGTCAACCAATCATCCGAAAACATGATTTTAACAAATTCAATGATCAAACTTGATTTGTTTAATGAAATTATAATAAAAACTTAAAAATTTTCTCTCATGGAGTGTTTGAAATATTAAGGAGCTTTTCTTTTTAAAATTTAAAATTTCAATACCTCTTAATGAATGAAAAGACTTGTGGAATAAGGGATATGAAATGTTTATGCTTAGTAAGCCTTCAAAATTATCAAAGTGACCAAATGATATTACATTTATAACTAAAAAATATAGAATGACCTTAATGTCCATTGATCTTCTTTTATTATTGAATTGATCATCACTTTGATGTTGTAAACTTTAACTTCTCTTTATCAACTTCATGAACTACCTTCTTGAGCTTATGACTGATTTTGTTCTTATTTGCTTCTTATAAAAATAAAAAACTCATTAGTAGTAATCATGTTTTTTATCATCAAAATATCAATTCAAACCTCTCTTAGTTCAATATTATGTATATCCTTTAGTGGCAATATATGTATTATATCTTTTGACACTGCCATCAATATTTTGTTTTATTTTAAAAACACATTTGTTCCCAATATCTTTTCAAAGGGAGATTAATTCATGATACGTTCTTGATTAGAGTTCAAAGAATTTTTTTTTCTTTCATTGTTGTTAACTATACGTCTTTGGTAGGACCAATAAGAGCCTTGTTTACATTGACTCACCCTTTTCTTGTAAGATAGTTATGTAAATTTTCCCTAGTACTTCGAAATGATGTCAAGAAATTATTCCATAATTACTTCTATGTAAACAAGATTTATGAGATACAAATTCATAAATGTCTTGTTACTCCCACTTGAATAAAATAAAATAAAATAAGTAAACTCTTCATAATTTACAATCAAAATTGATCTTTAATTAATTCTTTATTTTTTTATTTTTCCCACTTAAACAAGGTCCCTTTTCTTGATTTTATGTAATTGAGTCACTTTGATCTTGAGTATCATATAAAAACAGGTCTTTTCTTAGTTCACCCTACTTTAAGAAGTCATTTTCTAATAATGTGACATCTCATTATTTAAATTCAATTACTCATTTATTACCTTTATAAGCATATACTTTTTTCAGGATTCATAATATCTAATAAAGATACTTTCAATCTCTTATGGGCTTAATTTCTTATATTTATGAGAGAGAATATGAATATAGCTAACATACTTTATATTCTTAAGTTTTTCATGACGAGATTTTTACCTATCTATAATTCATATGAAGTTCTTGTAACTGATGTAGTGAGTATGTGATTAATTACATTAGTGGTTGTGAAAAAGGCATCACCTTAATAGGTGATAAATAAGTCTCCTTATGTCATAGGTGATAGATAAGTCTGCTTATGTCATCATAGACATAACCATTTCTAGAAACATTTTGTTTCATCTTTCTACAACAACATTATGTTGTAGTGCTTAAGATATAGTTAATTGTCTTTCTATTCCTTTTATATCATACAATATCTTGAACATATCATATAAATATTCTTGCACTCGATCAATTCTTAATGCTTTTACTTTTTTCATGTCTAATTGATTATCCACCAAAATAATACATTTTATGAAACAATTTGATGCTTTTAAGTTGTGATAAATTAAATATACGTTATCATACTTAGTCATTTATAAAAGTGATGAAATATGTAGTCCTATATGTTACCTTTATATTTATTAGACCGTATTTTTCTGAATAAATTAGTTGCAATTAATTAGATGCTTGTGTTCCCTTCTCAAATAGTTTTCTCATCATTTTACCAACTAGAAAATGCTCACAAATAGGTGGTAAAACTACTTAATTTAAATTAAATTAAATGCCTTCTTTATTTAATTGAATTATTCAATTTTGACAAATTTGATATTGACTAACATGCCATAAACTTACATCATGATTGAAAATGATGTAAATAATGAAGAACTTATATTACTACTTTGTTAAACAATATCTAAAATCATCTCTACGATTGATAATCAAAGAATAAGTATATCTTCGTATACAATGTTATGATTTTCATTATGTTGATTTAACCAATATGGCATGAAAAGATAGTCCTAATTATCAAACTTTGTATTATTGTCATTTCTAGTAAGCATACATTTTCTTTGATCTAACATATACAAACTTTTTATATAAACTTGGATTAGATATTCTTACTCAAAGGATCTATTTATTATTATGCCTTAAACATTGTAGCAATATTGAATCCAAATTCAATATCAAGTACTCAAAAGTATGAATGAGAAATATATATGATATCTATCATATCTTGTATTTTCAAGAAAAATTATGCAAGTATCTTTTTCTAATGAGGACTATTATCATTTTATAGCAAATTTGTTCACTTATAGTCCATTTTTATGCTTAAGACTACTTTAATCTTGTATCCAAACAACATTGATCTGACCTTACATTACTTTAATCCTGGAACCAAAAAACTATACTTTAGTCTATGTTTACTTTAACCTTATAGCCAAGTTCAAGGTTGTCTTCATCCTTTCCAATCCCTAGCCACATTTAGAAACCTCAGCTATCACTCGCCATTATTATGTGAAGACAAAGCCATGCAGAGGCAGGAACTAGCCACCTACAACGAACAAGAGAAATGCAGTCGTCTAAGCACAGCATTAAGATTTCCTAAACGTTAAAGCTTCAATCTTTCTATAACTGTGTTCGAACATGTTATATGTGTCAATTAATGAAAGCTTATGGGTTTATATCATGTAACATCCCCAATAATCCATCCAAAATTCAATAATGATATTGTTGTAACTTTTTCTTTTCTCTCTCATTTCCTCTTCTTCTATGAGTGATTTCTGTTCACACGTAATAACTTGGTATCAAAGCAGATGAATCTTAGAATATAACCAGAAAAAGGGATGAGGGAAACAAAACTTCAAAGGATCAAGGGAAACCTAAAAACCTTACTTAAATTAACTCATAAATGAGAAATTAATGGTTGAAAATCAAGGCCAGATAAGATACAGGAAAAGGAGCTTATGGAGTTGAAAATCATACTTCATTAGTTCATAAGAACAGTAGTGGGAGTTACGAAGCATGGCTCGTTGGGGAAGGAGTCGATAACACCACTTACAAGAAAGTTACAAGGGAATGAAATATATATAACCCCGTTAATTTTCTTTTATTTGAAGGGAATGAGATGAAGAGTTAGATATAAGCGTGAATTTTTTTTTGCAATGGATCACACCTCGAATAAGAAGAAGGTGGGGATCACGACGATAAACTTGGAATGGGATGCACAAGAGTGGTATTAACTTCCCATAAAGAAGCGTACTTATGTGGAATTATTAAGATGGTAAGCTGAAGGATATGATTAAACAGAGATTTGTTAGGGAAGTTTTTAAAGACCCAGTAGGTGATTGCAAGGAACTATGATAGGAATATTTGGTGCAAGATTATTATGCTCAGTTTGACAAATATTCTAATAAGCTCACATTATCAAAGGAATATTTAATTGAATTCTTCCTAAAGGGATTAAAACCTGAGTTGGAGGTTACCGTCAAACTCCTCAAACCTCGTACTCCTTAATAGACATACTCACTGATGAGGAAAAAGGAAATTATGTTGGTTGTCCATTCCATGTCACTTCACATAAAGGGAAACATTTGAACTAGTTATCCATCCAGAATGACTAAGAACCCAAGCATTAAAGCAAGATACTTAACCATTTTGTGCCTTAAAACCCAACTTGATAGAGGAATTATATCTACCTTGAAATCCCAAAGAGTCATGACACAAGGCAACCTATCCTAAAGCCCAACTACAACTAAGGCCATAAGTAACAAAGAAATTGATGATCAGAGGGCTAAAGGATTATGCTTCTAGTATGTTGAGAGATATGTATTGGGCTATATATGTAGAAGGAAACAACTTCAATTATAGAAGGTCAATAGAGAGAAGGAAATGAAGGAAGAATGGCCTAAGCAAGATAGGGAAATTACGATGGAACTAGAGCATCCTAATGTCTCTTTACAGGCGATGATAGGGGAAATGGATGAAGAAGAATATAAGAAGATGTGGGTGATAGGATACCACCTACAGAGGCCCATAAAAATACTAATAGACAACAAAAGTACATATAGCTTCCTAGATAAGGTCATGGCCAGAAAGGAGTATAATCAATAGGAGAGCATTCTACGTATTCATATTATGGTTGTAGTTGGTCCCTAGATAAGTTACCATGGTTGGCTACACTCGATGACATCTTATGCAACTACAAGACACAAGTCATGAGGTTTACATGGAAAGGGAAACTAGTGACCCTATCAAATACAAGAGATAAAAAATGAAGGTTATGTTAAGGAAAAGTCTAAATAAGAAGATAAAAGGAGCTCGAGTAAAGGGGCTATACATGATATAGTTAACAAACCGTCTCAAATGCTAGTTATAACAGATGGAATTAGAAGAACATATATCATTCATAGACAAGCCCCAAGCATTGATATTAGAGTTCACGCCCCCGAAGAGAATCCAAGACTATAAAATCAAGCCCAAGGAAGGATTAGACTTTATTAATGTTCGACTTTATCATTGTTCAGGGGGAGCAAAAGGATGTTATTGAGAAGGCAGTGTTATAACTACTACATCAAGGATTCATCTACACATCTTAAGCCTTTATATGTCTCCAGTAGTATTGGTGCAAAAGAAGGACAACTCTCAGTGAATGTACATCAGGTACTGAGAATTGAATAAGCACATTATAAAGGACAAGTTTCTTATTCCCTTGATTGAAGCGTTTTTTTATAAATTGCATAGATCTAGTTGGTACTCCAAATTGGATCTTACATTCAAATACCATCAGATCAGAGTTAGGGAGGAAGACATAGCTAAAATAGCCTTTAAAACCCACGAAGGACACTACGAGTTCCTTATGATGCCTTTTAGGTTGATAAATGTGCTATCAACCTTTTAAAGCTTGATGAACGAGATCTTTTGCCCATCCTTTAGGATATTTATACTCATTTTCTTCGATAACCTCCTTATTTATAGTAATGACTTCCATTAATATATGTGTCACTTGAGAGAATCTCTCAAAACACTCTAAGCTCATCAAATGCATTTTAACAATAACAAATTCATATTTGGGGTGAGACAAGTATAATACCTTGGACACTTGATCTCTGTAGAAGAGGTGGCCACATATGAAAAGAAGGTGGCAATACTTTGAAACTGGTTAGTACTCGGATCATTTGAGAAGCTTCGAGGCTTCCTTGGGCTCATTAGGTATTACATGCATTTCATCAGGAACTACACCTAGTTGGTCCAACCTTTGAATGAATTACTCAAGATCTAGATGATAAGCGAGTGGGCTTAGAAGGAAAGATAACAACAGGCTTTTGATGAGGCCCTCATCTAGACCCCAGTCCTAGATTTGCCTGACTTTTCTAAGCCATTTGTTCTTGAGGTAGATGCATGCAAAATTGGTATTAAGGTGGTGTTATAATAAGAAAATTGTTTGATTGTATCCCTAAATAAGATGATAGCTAATAAACAACTCTGTTTATTAATGTATGCGAAAGAATTTCTACACCTCAATTTGTCAATGTACGAGAAGTAATTTCTATTTATCATTAAGGCGATCAAGCAGTGGCACCATTACCTCAGCAACAAGAAGTTCCAAGTTCAGACCTATCATCAAAGCCTTAAATTCCTACTAGAACAATTGATGTCCACCCCCTTTAACATATATTGTTTCCAAAGCTTTTTGGTTATGACTTTGAAGTGGTATTCTACAATTGGAAGGAAAATCAAACAACGAATATGTTATCAAGGATAACCAGTACTGAGCTCCTCACACTTATTGTTTCAAAAGTACATACTGAATTGTGGGAAGAAAATTAAAATAGTTAGGAAGGAGACAATATAATCTAAGACATCATCTATCATGCCGAGGAAGGAACTCTCAACTCAGATAATTATGAATGGGGGAAATGTTAGACCCCAAAATTTTTCTTAGAAGATTTGAAGTAGTAAATGAGAAGTATGGATAGATTCCTGTTTTGCTTTGGTGTTTTGGAGACGAGAGACTATGAAATGAGAAGAATTAGGGTGAAAGTGAAGTTGAATTTGTGTAGTAAGTTAATGAAGAACATATATATGTGTGTATGTTCTGTTATTCGTGTTCATGATTAATCATGGACTATAGTTCTTTATGGATAATATTGAGTTGAGGATGAGGA
Source organism: Erythroxylum reticulatum (assembly GCA_025504915.1). Taxonomy (NCBI): domain Eukaryota; kingdom Viridiplantae; phylum Streptophyta; class Magnoliopsida; order Malpighiales; family Erythroxylaceae; genus Erythroxylum; species Erythroxylum reticulatum. The sequence continues at coordinate 36,230,024 of JANSVA010000004.1, forward strand.
TTAAATGAAGTAGAAAAGATGGTCTTGGTATGAGTTGTGTTAAGGAAAGATTTGGAAATAAAAAATTTGGTAGTTGATCTGGAAAATTGTAGTTTATTTTTCTAGCTTTTCAACGGTATATAGTATGTAATTTTGGACCTCTGGATTGAAAGTTGTGGTCCTTAGAAAAGGAAATGCTTAGGAGCAAAGATGTATCTACTGCGATGACATCATTTCGTCTGTGATAACGTCATTTCTTCTTAAGAGATGCATCGTCTGTAAAGATGAATCGTCTATGATGACGTCACTTCGTCTGTGATGACATCATTTCATCTTAAGAATGCATCTCTGTCAAGATGTATCATCTATAAGGATGTATCGTTTGTGATGACGTCACTTCATCTTAAGACCCACTTCGCCTTAAGAGTAGCATCGTTATAAGTTGAATTTGCTTCGTCTTAAGTTGACTCAAGTTATATCTGTCTTTTACTTCGTGTGTATTTCGTTTCGTCTTAAGACTTTTGTTTCGTCTGCTTATGGCATTTATCTACCTTTTGCTTCGTCTGTCTTTCGCTTTGTCTGTTCCTTTGTTTCATCTGCATTGCTTCGTTTGTATTACTTCATCTGTCTTTTATTTCGTCTGCTTTGCTTTGTCTGTATTACTTCGTTTGTCTTTTGTTTCGTCTGCTTTGCTTCATCTATATTACTTCTTCTGTCTTTTGTTTCGTCTTCTTTGCTTCGTCTGCATTGCTTTGTTTGCATTGCTTCGTCTGTATTGCTTCGTCTTCTCTTTGTTTCATCTGCTTTGATTCATCTGCATTGCTTCATCTATATTTCACTTCGTCTGCTCTTTGTTTTGTCTGCTTTGATTCGTTATGTTTCGCTTCGTCTGCTCTTTGTTTCGTCTGCTTTGCTTTGTCTATATTTTGCTTCACCTGCTCTTTGTTTCGTCTGCTTTGCTTCGTCTATATTTCGCTTCGTCTGCTCTTGTTTCATCTGCTTTGATTTGTCTGCTTTGCTTCGTCTGTATTTCACTTCGTCTACTCTTTGTTTCGTCTTCTTTGATTCGTCCACTTTGCTTCGTCTGTCTTTACTTCGTCTGCTTTGTTTCATCTGTTTTTTGATTAGTTTCTTCTAATCCTATTGTCTGGTCCATTTTTGATCCTTCAGACGATTGAATTTGTCCTCAAGGTCTTCATAAAAGTTGCAGATATTGAAACTCTCTTTCAGATAATCTAAAGAACACTTTGATTCAACATCTGTAAAGAGAGTTATGGCATTTGTCCCGAGATAAGTTCAATATGTTTGAGGATAAAACCTTGTTTGATTCTTTCGGTCATAACCTTGTAATCCGACCTGAAAATGAAATGATTCTTAACCCCATTAGTTTCTTAACACATTATGTCCCTCCATAGAATTTGATAGCATTTAGTATCGATTTGAAAGATGAATTGAACAAAAATAAGGGTGTCGGTTGAAAGAGTATGAATGGGAGAACATTTCTTTCTAGAAAAAAGAGTTATTTCAGAATGTTCAAGGATATTGTTGATAAGACAATTAAGGATAAAGAACAGAAGACATATAAGGAAGGGTGAAAAGGACATTGTGCAATAATTAAGGATATAATTGGAAGAAGAAGTATTGTCTGGCATTCTAGAAGAAGCTAATTCGTGGATGAGAAAAGAGAGAAGAAAGAGAAATACGAAGAGAAGAAAAGAAAAAGAGAAAGAAGAGAAATAAGCTAGAATTTAATTTTCTTTTGTCCTCAAGAGAGATTTTAGAGCTGTTCAAGAAAGGAAAAAAGTAGAGGAAGAAAAGATCTTCCTTTTGAGCTAAAGATCCCTTCATTTGGTAAAGAATGAAGGTAAATTTTTGTGATTTTGCATTGTGGGATTTTCTATTAGATTCCTATTAAATGAGACATGGTTTGTTTTAGGGAACCAAGAGAATCCTACCCAAGAGTAAGGGGAAAAACAACCTTGACTTGAATTTTTGCAAACAAATGAGGTGAGTAATATGTTTATAATTGTTTTGTGATGGGCAAATGCCTACTATGTGTGAATATGTGCTAAATTGTTTTAAATTGACTTGAAATTGCTAAATTGTGAATTACTATGATCCGTTTTAAGTTATGCATTGAAAGATTTATGACTTTTTGATATAATTGAATTATGAGTATGATCATGCTATGCCTTAGAATTGTATCATGACATTTTGATTAAATGGAAAGAAGAAAAAGCATGAGAGTACGAATTTTGATCAAGTTATGCCGTTGAAATATGTCATGGCATTTTGGATAAATGAAAAGAAAGAAAAGAGCATGAAAAGTATGAAAG
>JANSVA010000004.1:36232438-36245164 GCA_025504915.1 Erythroxylum reticulatum
ATTTTGCATTGTGGGATTTTCTATTGGATTCCTATTGAATGAGACTTGGTTTGTTTTAGGGAACCAAGAGAATCTTACCCAAAAGCAAGGGAAAAAACAACCTTGACTTGGATTTTTGCAAATAAATGAGGTGGGTAATATGTTTATAGTTGTTGTGTGATGGGCAAATGCCTACTATGTGTGAATATGTGCTAAATTGTTTGAAATTGACTTAAAATTGCTAAATTGTGAATTACTATGATGCGTTTTAAGTTATGCGTTGAAAGATGTATGACTTTTTGATATAATTGAATTGTGAGTATGATCATGCTATGCCTTGGAATTGTATCATGGCATTTCGATTAAATGGAAAGAAGAACAAGCATGAGAGTACGAATTTTGATCAAGTTATGCCGTTGAAATATGTCATGACATTTTGAATAAATGAAAAGAAAGAAAAGAGCATGAAAAGTATGAAAGCATTTCATAAAATGATTGAGCATAAATTTGATTGTGTTCGGGCAAGAGAGGAACCATTTTGTAGTCACGTGCACGTTGACGTAAAGCCTTCTCCCGGCTGCCCACTTGTGGCACACGAAATCCAAAAAGTAGATTCGTTTTGTTCACGGAGTAAACTTCGGTTTCTCTATTTCGTTCCACAGAATCCTCGAGTCAATTGTTTGTGCATTGCATAATTGAAATGTCAAGTATAATGCATTTTGATATATTAAGATAGAATGCAATTTGAATGTTATGCTTCGATGTTAAATTACATCCAATATGTCCTATGTGATCATGTATTGAATTATGAAATATGAATTGAAATTGTAAATGCTGAACTATCATTTCTAGATTAAGATAAGAAGTGTATGAATATATGAATGTACATATATATATCTGTTTGATTGTGTGACTCGTTGCCAATAGCTATAAATATATTAGCTACTGAGTTGTATAGCTCACCCCACTATTCCCTCCTCAGGTGCAGAAAGAGAAGATTAGCGATCCTTGCAAAGCATTGGAACTCCACGATAGTTAGAAACTTTTATAATTATGTTAATTGAGAAATTTTGTATTTTAAAATCATGTCAAGCATAAGTATTCAATTGTATCATGTGTATTTTGTATTTTGTATTTTGAAATGAGTTTGTATAAACTTTATTTAGATTCGTTAATGAAATAAGATTGGATTTTTGCTTGTAAATCTTTAAATTTTGATTGTTTGATGTTCAATTGTTATGGGCACGCCACCCTTATGGGACGATGGACTTTGTTATGTCTCCAAATGTTTGGGTTCTGAGAATGAGATCCAACAGGAAATGCCAATTACTCCAGAAGGGTAGATATTCATATGGTTCGATAAGGATCAATACATACGAAATTGATTTCCTTAAGTTATGATGGGTTACAAGGGAGTTATTTGAGGCTCAATATGATGATCAAAAGGTTGCAAAAAATTTTTTACTAGAAGGGTATGGAAAAGACAAGAGGAATTACATAAAAATGTGTATCACTTTGCAAAGTAACAAACATGAGAACGTAGCGTACCCTAGGAAGTTATTACTACTACCCGTGCCTATAGGATGCTATAAGGATATTAGCAAAGAATTTGTGCAAGGGCTTCCACCTTCAACGGGAAGAAAGGGGTGGATGGTGGTGGTCAAATGTTTAGTAAGTATGGTTAATTCATACCACCTAGCTTATATTGGATGCTGGAGAGCATTGTGAACAACATGAATCCAATTTTCTTGAGCAAATTTTGGAGGAAGTTCTTTAAAGGAATCAATCTCAGGTTCTCCACTGCGTATCATTCCCAATCTGACGAACAAATTGAAGCCATGAACTGCACGTTGGAGACTTACCTGTGGTGTTTCTTTAACAACGCTTTTTCATATTAGGTGGAATGAATTTTGTTAGATGAATGGTGGTATAACTCCATATCAGTCAAGTCGTTGTATAGGTATATATCATTCGAGTCGTTGTATAGGTATTCTCCTCCAGAGTATGTACCGTATTTGGTCGAAGACTCTAAGAATTTAACAGTTGACTAGATAATGAAGGACAAAGAAGCAGCACTAGCCTCGATAAAATTTCACCTTCAAAGAGCATAAAATCGAATGAAGCAACAAGCTGATCGTAAAAGAACTAGCAGAGAGTTTAAAGTGGAGGATCTAGTGTTCTTCAAACTACAATTGTACTGTCAGCACTCCCTATATTAAAGGAACTACCAAAAATTATCTCATCTATAGTACGGTCCTTACCCAGCGGTGGAACGAATGATGAGTGGCCTATAAGCAAGGCTTACCAAAAGGGTCCATCCTTCACCTTAGCTTCCATATATCTTAACTGAAGAAACGTGTCTTTGAGGAGACATTTACCTTTACCAAATTACCAACAACAACTCTTTTAACATTTATAAACAACTTGAGGCCATCTTAGGTTGTAAGATGGTGAAGCATCATAGTTAACCTCTAATTCAAGTGCTAATGAAATGGTTTAGTCGTTCATTTGATGAGGCAACTTAGGAGTCCTTGTTTGAGTTACCAAAACACTATCCGAACGCTAACCTTATGGACAAGGTTTTTGAAGGGAGAGGCATCATTATGTAAAGATGAAGCCACGTAGAGGCAGGAATTAGCCACCTATAACGAACTGGAGAAACATAGTCATCTATGAATAACATTAAGATTTCCTAAACAGTGTAGTTTTAATTTTTTGTAACTAATTCCAAACATATTATATGTGTCAATCAATGAAAGGATTGTGGGTCTATATCATGTAATGACCCAAAAAATCCATCTAACACTCAACAACGATATTGTCATTTTCCGTTTTCTTTCTCATTGCCTCTTCTTCTTGAGTGATTTATATATCTTCATATTATTACTTTTTCTCACGTAATAGCCATTGTTCACAATTAGGAGTCACCTCCACCTAATGTTCACAACCAAAAACTGCCTCACCATCTTTATGGCCAGTGATCGTCAAAGACACCAAAGGTAAGCAATAAACCTCACACAACCACTAAGAGGTCATCGTCTCCAACATTATCCCATAGCGTCAAGGACATCTTCTTCTTGTCATCATTATTGTAATTGCTCCTTAACAACATCGCACGACTATCAGCTTCTTCCTACTCTGGTAGCAAAATCACCAAGATCAAGCAGTTGCCTGATCAACAGTTTTAGTACATAAGGCAAATACTCTCCTTCCAATCACCAATCCACCACAATGTTTCACCTCTAGCAATAAGAAAAGAAAAAAAAACAATTTCAAGATAACAAACCACATCTCATAGAAACCCATCACAATCTCAAACTCTTATTAATCACTTGTCACCAGAACACTAGAATATAACATATGGAGAACGAACAATGTCAGTGTGCTCCTCCACTTTAGAGTAGCAATAATTTTAGGGGAAATTGTGACTTTCAAAGCTTAAGTTTCCTAAAACCCTAGTGCATTGACCATTTCTCTTTTGTGGTTGTGACTGTTTCTATGACTTATTGAATACGTTGGCTTTACAAATCTTAAATAATCTTAATGAGTTTCTAAAGACTTCAGGTTGAGACATTATTATGAAGTTTTCATATTTCAAGAATAATCAAATTCAAATATGATTTACGGTTTGCGACATTCATTTTTAAAATTTGATATCAATAACAGCTAAATAATCATTAAGTTATATTATTAAATATGACTAGGATACTATTATTGAAAAAATAGGGTAGGATCCAATTCTACATGCAATAAAAAAAGAAACTTTAAAATTTTTAAAAGTCAAGATCACTTTAAGTTTTATACAATGATTGATTTATGAACATAATAAAATGTATACGTAAATTATCCTTTGTTGTGTAATTTGATCATTTATCGTCCAATTTCTTTTAAACGATTTTTAAAATTGGTTCATCGCAACTATTGTAGCCACACATGTCTTTGACCTCTAATTGTATTCACATAAATTGATTAAGAGAACTCTCAAGAAAGAATTGTTAGCCTATTTATATGGTTTGCACCTTTATATTAAATGGAATATAATTCTAAATTTAATTAAAATTACAGTTAATTCTAATTAAATACTAATTAAAGTATAATAAATTTCAAATGCCACTTTCCAAAAGAAAAGATTCAATATATCATATCAGTCTTTATTTGTTAAATGTCTTATATTTAATCCTAAAATTTTTCAAACTTTAACATCAAAATTTTCTTGATTAAAACTACCCTTTCCTCTCAACAATTGTTTATATATGACTCATTAGTTTACTAAATATATTGGTAATGAATATATATTATAACTATAAATCATATTTAGGCATTAGATAAACTAAACTTTTTTATTTATCTTTAATTCTTTTAATAAATAATTTATATCAATAAATTAAAATTGACATTTAAGAACATATCATTATCACCTAAATATTATAAATATCAAAATAATTTTGACTAGCCTTTTCATACATATTTTTTTTATATAATTCGATCGTAAATCAATCCTTTTACCTACGATATTTCTATTAGACATAAAATATGACTAATATCCCTACCAAAACTCATGTCACATCAATTATGCCGCTTTGTTTGTTTTCATCTCGAACACCAATTGCTTGTGTCACTTGGCTACTTCAATGAACTGCGTGTCAAACTTCGCAGGTTCTCTGAAATTGTTATTTGTAGTGAAATTTTACTCTTGAAGTGTAGGATACCTTACTAGATATACGTTTATGCATTGTTTTATGTATTCAAACAATATTAACAATTTTATACAGCAAAATCAGCAGATTGGTCAGGAGGGATAGCAAGCTCGAAGCGCCTGCGGTTTCCCAGATAATCAAGACATGTTGCTGCAATTACAAGATTTAAGGCACTGGGGATGACGAGGTTAAGAAGCCAAAACCAAAAGAAAAAGGAGGGAAAAAAAAAAAAGAAACCGTAATGCTGAAATGGATATTACACACCATACCGATCAAGAAGAATATGCATATTCTAGGCAAGTTTCAATGATTGAATCAATTTTCATGGCTTGCCAGCAAGTGAAGAGAAACTGCTAACTCAAGTCCACGTAAAGATGTTCCAACTTCCTCCTGTCAAATGAGACTTTTCTTGCCATGAAACTTCATTATAAAGGGGATATATATGTACAGGAGTTGTAGAAACCACAGTTGCATCTTATCAACTTTTACCCTTTCTACCGATTTTCTTCAATTCTGCTGCAATCCAGTAATTTTATCCTATGTAATACAAACACACAATGACATGATTTGCAGCACATTTCTTTTAGTACAGGAGTATAAGCCAGCAATGATGTACCAAGCACCCTGATCTAGACACTAAGCTGGTTACAGAAATCAGAGAACTCAGTATCCCCACTTGAAGCAAGCTGATGATAAGCTTTGGGGCATTAAGAGCTTTTGTAAGAGCCAAAATTGATCAGTCACTCAGTTACCACCACTTGGCTTGTTAGATAATCGGCGCTTGTAGCGTTTTAGTACAGATGCTAAATTCTCTTTTCCCTTTGGGAAAGCTATGTCTCCTGCAGTAGTTCCTGATCGACCCTTACGACAAGATATGGCCAACTCAACATCCTTAATTAAATCCAAGAGCATTCCTGAAGTAGTGCATTTTCCTCTGCCAGGTTTTGCTGTGGGGGGTAACATTCCATTTGAAACAGGAAGTGCTGACCTGTTTTGGTAGGCAGGGGAGACTTGGAGACAGAAACATGGGGAAAGAGGGCGACGTGGCTTTGAAAATGCCGGATCTATGATCCCCTGTTACCAGAACTTATTGCTTTAGTTTGTGTTCGTGAGATAGAGAGAGAAACATAGGCAAAAGTAGATTACACTGACAACTCAATATCCATTGGTCACATTCACTAGGAAAAGTGCAGCTGAAAATCGAAAAACATGATGCAAGAGATGGGCATTACTGGCCAACTATAGACATCAGCCATTCTTGAAGTTGGAAAATGTAGAAATTCACAAGGAGCAGTAAAGAAATCTACAGTAGAAAACATACCTGGAGACGGTTTAGCACATAAGTATATTTGCCCCACAGTTCTGGTCGGCCTTCCATGATGGACAAATCTAGAATTCGATGAATGCACCAAACCCCAAAGCTTACTATCAAGTCTACTCCCCAGACACAGTCCTCCCCGCAATTAGGAACTGAGGTTACTGATATAATTCCTGAACCTGTGGCGTCAATCTTTGAAGAACCAGAGAGGTTCATATCTCTCATTTCAGCTTCATAGAAATACTTCTCCCTCGTTGCCACATGATCAATGAGATCTTCATCAGCACCATCATTTTGCCTAAACAACCAATCAGATCCTTCCAATTTCAAAAGCTTTATGATGCAATCTCTGAAGGAACAAAGCAGCTGGGCCTCTGAATCCGTAAGGCAACTACCTTCTCGAGCAGCTGAATTTGACCACCTTCCAACACCCCTCCCAACATCACAACTTTTGTCACCCACACCAAACTGCTCAAACGGCTGCTTGGACCAGAGAGATCCATCTCCATAACCTCTTGATAGGCCATCAAAAGCTAATGGATCCATTCCTAATCCAGTATTAGCATACAAGGACAGCTCATAACTTGTTCTACCAACAGAACTCTCCCATTTTGTACTCTTTTCAGGCATATATAAGCCAGCATATGGCCCAGTTAATCCAGGAATGTCAGGCAAGCTATGGTACTTCTTTGTATTCACTGGCACACATCCATTATCAACAAATCCAGATAAGCAAGGATCATAATATCCTCTTTCAGGTTGTAGCAGGCTATTTCTAGAAGCTGTAAATTGCAAGGCTTGTGGAGAGTTCAATCCATTTTGCAACTTCAAAGCCAAGGCAGTTGCATATGGGTCCTTATAATTTTGAGGTCCCAAAAATGAAGATAACGTTGCTGCTGATTCCAATTGACCATTTAAGCAATTGGAACCCCTGTCCTTAGCAATCTGATTAGCAATTGATGCTATCTGATAACCATGAACTGTAGCAGGCTGGGTACCCCAGATATCACTTGATGGTTGAGCTCGCATACTAGAATATCTCTTCTCAGTAGAGTCCAAGACTTTGTGAATGGAACCACCAGCCCTAGCTGGTGCGATGTCCCACCCATTAGTTGATGGCAGAGTTCGCATACCAGAATATCTCTTCTCAAAAGAGTCCAAGACATTGTGGCTAGAGCCATGCACATATGGATCCCCTAATTGCATGTGATTGGACAACATAGAGGAAGATCCACTTTGAATTCCATATGATGAGTCAATATGATTTTGCATCCTTGGCTGCCTGGCAGGGTCGCATAAACTTGAACTTACCATAGAATCAGATCCTATATCACCTACAGATGGGAAACATCCACCAACATCCTTTCCAATTGTCTCCACTTTTAGCAAGAAAGATGCAAGCTTTGAATCAGCCATCAAGACATCCCACTTTTTAGCCTTAGCATCTGGAGTTGATTGTCCATGGAAGTTATACAACTGCCCCCAAAATGCTTCCAGAATTGCAGCAAATTGCCGTCTTGCAGCTCGACCCAACCCACCCAATCTTGAGAGACTTCCAGCACCATTACCACCCTCGTCACTTTTTCCGCTGAGACTCCTCAGTGATGCAGGACCATCAAATGTCAAAGATGAAGTGCTTCCAGGAGCTCCTTTTGGAAATTCATCAGGCTCCCAAGCATTTGCCTCATCACCCTTATTTTCAGCATGTAAATCGCCCTCCACAACGACAGTCTTTTCAACTGTGTCAATTGGTTCAATCTTTAATTTTTTGGGATCTACCAAATCAGCATCAGAAGCATCATTACCAACAGTTGACACAGACAAAGACTCTTCAACAGGTGCATGATCCTCTTGGTAGCATATCTGGGCACTGGAAAATGTACCATGGGAATAATTATCCTCAGTAGTTGTCGGATGAAGCTCCTGACCAGACTCAATGCTGGTTTCAGGTAAATCAGGACCAGGTTTTGTGATAGTTTCGTCTGGGCAACTGTCAATAGATTTTTCTGATATCAAAAACTGATCCTGCTTGGAAAAATGTTCCTTTCCATCATATCTACTATCACCCAAAATAATTCCCTCTCTGTGTAAAGATGGCTCATGAATGGGAATTTGTGCATTCCAATTCCAAACCTGAGCATCTACACGGGTTGCAGATTGCAATGGGGTAGCTGCTAACCAGAGCATCATACAAAACGTTAAGAAGGCAGTCATGAGAAGAGTAATGTAAGGGACAGATGAGCTCATGCCCATATTCCACCTCAAATTGCCTACCCAATCACTATCCCCAAATATCATCTCTGTAACAAAAATAATCTGCAAACCGAGCAAGCCCATGAATGTAATAACAGCAACGAATTCCAAAAGTTGAGAAATTTTATAGACACCCATTATTTTTCTTGATGAGGCTACTCGAAAAAGCGGAATTACAGAAGAAGGAAGTTGCAGAGCTATAACAACTTGTGTAAATATAAGCAATTGATATACCCCTTCAACTCCACATGTCCATAGACAATAAAGGGCTGGGATAATGGCAATGATTCTAACAGTAGCGCGTTGAAGCCAATTGGGCATACCCAGTCTGACAAAATCATACAAGACTACTTGGCCACCAAGATTCCAGGTCAACGTAGTGATTTGATTGGTAAGATACAAAACTAGTACAAAAGCAATTTGTGCTACTGGACTCCTGAGAACCTGAATCAATAATATAAGAAAAAAAATCAAATGTTAATATCACATCAAAATTCATGTGTATTCTTACATAGCAATTTTAGAAGTATCATCAGTCATCATTAGCAAGGACAAAGGACAAGAATTACCAGTTCTGGTAGTGACAATGCCTCAGAAAATGTAAGTGGAATCAGGCCAGTACTGTAGAACACATTTGCAGCTGAATTCATGAGCACAAGATTCACCATGAAAATGAAACAGAAGATGGACCATATGGCCCAAAAATGGCTATGACACAAGGCATTCTTAGAGACAGCCGATGATCCCTGATGTTGCTGTAAGATGAAAAAATAAAATGTTTCAGATATTTGTCTAACCAAAAATGAGAATGTCAGATGTGTGGAGGACAAAAATCTCAATATACTATATGCAAAGTCTAGTAAGTATGGGCAAAAAAAAAAAAAAAGATTAGCGAATACAAAGAAAATAAGATAACTACCAAAACCAATATTCCAAGAAGCCATTTAAAATATTACAAGTCACACGCATTCATAATCCTTCAAATCAGACCACTTACACTACCACATTGTGCACAGAAACCTTTAACTGAGTCTGCATGTGCTTGCATTTATGCAGCATTATAGACACACATACATACAGAAAGGAAAGAAAAAAAAAAAACTCGCTTATAGGTAATAGGCTCAAGAAAAAGGTAGGAGGGATGGAGAAATACCAGCACCATAGAAGAATGAAGGTAAAAGTTATGTGGCATGATATTTGCTCCAAGAAGACTCATCAGTGCAAACAAACTTTCATCGCTTAACTTAGGATGCATCCAGTTCATCGTTAGTGAGATTTCTGGTTGACTAACAAGCACTCCAAGAACATAAAGAACAAATAAAGCAAAAGAGACACGTGTGAAGAAGAAATTTGCCTTGCATTTCTCCTGAAAAAGGTAGTACAAATTATAGGTAAATTTTCTAGAAAAAGAGAGTAAAAAGAAGAACTCCCACTGATCTAACATACCAGGAAGGTGGAAAAAAGTGGTGAGACAACTGCATCGAGGGCAGTCAACAAAACACAAGTGAACAAGTCCACCCCAAATAGAAGATTAAGGCCATGTGCAATGCCAAGAATCTAACACAATCAGCAAATTCACCAGTTAGGAACATATTGACAAGTTGTACTACCTAAAAGTAGCCATAGTTGATAAAGGATTACACATCTACCATGGTGAGGTCTAATGCCATCATGGAAACCGATGATTGAACTCCAAGAGACATGCACATGAACTTGCTGTACTCATTGCTGCAAATCTGAGACATCAGGAAGGAAGAAAAGGAAGGACGATCAATTAAAGTCATTCAGCAAGACAGAGACCAATACCCCATTTTCATCATGCTTATTTAATTGGAAAAATCAAGATCAATCTATGAACAACTATGGCGTTTCTTTCACCACTGGTCTTGATGCTAATAGGAAGAGGATTAAGGATCATCCTCCTCCGTGGTTAAACTCTTAGTGGAATCGTTTATTCATTCCAATTAACCAAAACTAAAGGGGGAAAAAAAAAACCCTTCTTAAGTAAAAGTGGACTAATCAAATGACATATAGAAACGATTCTAAATACATTTAAGCCACTTCTTTACAGATTTCAAAATAAATAATCTACCAAAATACATAGAGGGTACAACTCAAGATATTATACTTGAGAGGAAAAAAAGAGAACACAATAATAGATAAGAAATGCAAATTAACACAGGTAAGCATCAAATATATTAAATTGGGATGACAGTTTCTCGTTCCAAAAAATAATACCTGTGCTAGATCTTTTCCAGTAACCACACCAATTCGAACTGACAGGTACTGGCACAGAATTGCAGCTACATTAAAAGTGAACATTGGCAATACCAGACCAAATCCGAAATGAGCACCTCCTTCAATAGTTGAAGCCCACTTTCCAGGGTCAACATAGCCAAGTGAAATCACAAGTGTTGGTCCTAGAACAAGAAGCATTTGATGGAAAACACCTGGCAGATGGTTAGTACTTGCAAGCTCGGCTTCCATGTTGCCGCCAACACTTCCTGAACCTCAACTAGCAGCCAGTGCACTAATTAAATAGAATTTCCACACAAAAATCAGCCTCCTATAGTTGTAAGCAATTAGATTCTATTGCTTCTTAAAGCTGCTTCTCCTAAACTATGCATGCACTTGTAGCCCTTTCAGTACTCTTGGCCTGATGAAACAACTTTCAGTGCTCTTGGCCTGATGAAACAACTTGGTACAAATATTGGTTGCATAAAGCCAGTTGCTCAAACCACTAGCAGTGATCATAACATACCAATGTAAAACTTGATCCTAATTCACCTCCCTCGCTACCATATGATAGCATAAAACCCAAAACACCTGATTGATTTCCTAATAATGGCAACAGCGGTGAAATCATGTGAAACCCTCAAAACTTTCTTCCAATATCCAAGCCTGATAGAAGAGAAAATTAATTGCGCTGCTACAAAAACTCCAAAGGCTAAGGCTTATAAACAAAATGTCACATAGATACCTGCATATATGGAAAGATCTGGATATTTAAATAATAACATATTTGTAAACAATGAAAAAAGTAGCAACTGGACGTCCACAATTGGAATTTAAATCAAGGATTCAGTATAAGACATCATTTTACAGAAAAGGAGAGAAACAGAAAAGATTGTGATTATAGGCAATTGAGTGTAGCAAATGGATCAATTTATAGCATCCAAAACAATGTAATAGCCTTCAAACTATTCACATCTCCGTATCAAAACTTACTAACCACAGGAGAAGACCTACCCTGAATCTTAACAAAAGTGTCTTTAACAAGTTCAATCACTAATCGGTACAAAAATAGAAGGAAGCAAATAAGATCATTTCCTTGACATAGATGCAAATCACTATTTTCCAAAATCAACTTTAAACTAACTCCTGGGAAACTAGCATGATCAGTTGTCAAAAACTAAATTCAAGAAAAGAAAGCTCACCAGTTCAAAATTGCTGGCGTCCAACCAAATGATCATAAACTAGCTCAAAACGCATAAGGAGTCTCAGTAGTAAACAATCTTCTACAGACTTGGAACTCCAGATAATGATTAAGAAAAGAAATAATTTTAGCAGCACAAAACCAGCTCCGAACGAACATAACCCATTAGCAAAACGTGTCAACTTTCTAAGCACTGAAACGCCCCAGAAACAGCAAAGAATAAGAAACCACAAACTTAGATCTGATTAACCTGAATAAAGTAGAAATAGCTTAAAGAAACAAACTTTCTTTATTTGTACGGTCACCTATGTCAAAATTTTGCATGAAACAAACTCAAAAAGTAAAAATTCGCACCCCAGAAGCTCAGTGTTGTTAAAATTAGCGTTTCAGAAACTTTGATTAAAGTGTTTAACATCTGAACATCACCTTCCCTCACTATCTTCCCTCTTGTCTCTCTCTCTCTCTTTCTGTCTCTCTTAGCCCTCTCACTCTCTATCTAGTAGTGCTGGTGTAACAAGGAGATTTCTGGAAGAGTCAAACAAAAACACATGAATTTCTAGAATTTCTATTTCGTTGTCTCTCTTCTCTCTTCGGAGAAAGTTCACTAATTCTTTTTATTAAGGATTTTCCCGGGGAAGAAAGCTCAACTTTCCAGGGGAAGCACTGGTTAAAATAAAGAGTGAAAAGTTAAAATATACAAAAATAATAATAATTTTTACATAATTTATATATAAATAATAATTACAATTAATATAAAATAAAAAATTTATTATCTTAAAAATATAAAATTAAAAAATATAAAATATTTAAAATATTATAATTTTATTATATAATAAATATATTAAAATATTAAACAGCAAATAATAAATATCGTTCATTTTCTAATTATTACAATTTACAACAAGAGATCGTAATAAGAAAACAATCAATTAAAAAGGGAATCTTAAAACAAAAATATATATTACTTAATTTATTATTAATTAAATATATTATTTAATATATTAATTATTAATAAGAATTTAAACAATTTTAATTTAATATTA
>JANSVA010000004.1:36253166-36265029 GCA_025504915.1 Erythroxylum reticulatum
AATGCACCTTTTTGCCTTGCATGTAACATTTTCCTTATAGGTCCCTTAATTTTGTTTGTTTTACATAAAATTTGGAGGAAGTTGTAGAGCTTCACAACTCTAAAATTTCTCACTTGGTAAAAATTATAGCAACTATTTTGTATCTTTATTTGTGTGATTTTGATCACCCTACACTAGTTTGTAGTTAGATTACATATTGTGATTATTTGGGATAATTTTTGGAAGTTGCATGAAGGGAGACAAGTGGAGAAAATGGGGTTGGAAAATGATGAAGTAAGAAAAGAGAGAGGAAGAGGAGAGGGTGATGATGGTGCTGTTGTCTTCAAAATTTAAGTTGCATATAGGGGTAAAATGGGAAGTGCAGGAGGTTAAGGGTGAATCTGTAATTTAAGTTGCATGTAAAGGGCATAATAGATAGTGAAGAAAGTTAAGGGTAAATTTGAAATTTAAGTTGCATGTGCAGGGCAGAATGAGAAGTGCAGAAAATTTAAGGGAAAATGTGGAATTTTGTTGTAAGAAGGGTATTTTTGGTATTAATTGAAATAAAGATGGGTAAAATGGGCTTTTAATTAGTTAATGGTATTTTAGTAATTATGGGGATTAGGATAGTAAGGATATTATTTTTATAATTAAGAATAAATTGAAAGAGTTGGATAAGAAATTTTTGGTAAATTGGTCTAATAAAAATTTATAAATTCTAGGTTTGAAAATTAGATTAAGGAGAAATTGAGATTATCAATTAGTTTAGTCCGAAATTGAAGTACGTATAACCTTGAACTTTACTTTTAAAATTAAGTATCGCTTTTATTATTAATAGATTATATTTTAAATTAATCATTAATTTAATTAATGATTAATACTTACATCCATGAATTATATTTACTTTAATTATTAAATAATGAATGTGGTATAAGGTATTTCATTGTTATATTTTTGTAACAATTTATTAGATGTCTTGCTTATTAAATTGGGAAATAATTAAGTAGAGGCTGTAGATAATAAATTGAGAATATTTAGTAAAAATTTAGAATTAGTGACTTACTTAAGATAGGCTACATTTAATAGTCTTAGGAGGGTAAGTTGAGTTGATATGAGCAACTAGTGGTTAGGTATATGTCCATTGAGTAGATACTAAGGTATCCTGTACCAATATTTATATGTTTAATTACGTTTTCACTAATGAGAGATTATGATGAGGCAATCCAATAGATCATTGGATTTACGCCTACTAGGTTAAGTGAGACGTAAAAAATTCAGTTAAATATTGTAATAAAATATAAATGATAACTATTATTAATATTTGTGTTAATCATAATTGAGTAAAATTTTTGAGATGTTTGTTTGTTTAATTAAATCGATTGATTAAGTGTTATAATTAATTATTAAGTTATTTAGTTTTAAAAGTAAGGTCGGTTATTCTTATTGAGTTGACCGATCATCCCTTGTCATTTTATTTTTTTTAAGAGATCAAGTGATTATTAATAACTCCAAAGTATAGGATGGACCGAGTGGAGTTTAGATGAGCCGGCAAATTATTTGTGTATAATTTATGGAACATATATATATATATATTTATGACAGGCCCTATATGTAAAATATGTTCCTCTTTTTTGAAACTAACAAAAAATTTAATAATTTTTGGTTAATTATGGCCTAGAGCGTCACAGCCTCGGATACCTTGAACCTTCCTTGTCTCTCCGGCATCATTGTATCGTTGTTGGAGAAGGCAAGCAGTGAAGTAATCGCAGACATACTGTGCACAAGAAAGTGCAGATTGTTTTCTAAGCGAGATCAGCACGGTAACGGCCACATGTCGACTTCAGAATGAAATCCGTCATCATCGCAATTCCTGGATCAGATTGCATTCAAATGCTTTTGGGAAACCGTGCTAATAAAAAATTGTTTAATCCTTGGTGCTCTGACGTTGTGTACAATTCAGCTTGATTTTTCCCAACATTGTACTGGTAAATTACCCCTAAGATTGCCACGGTGTGGGATGTAATTTCCCAACCCCAGTCCCCAGCAGCCTGGTTTTGGACAGATTCATGGTGAAATTCCAAGGATGTAAGAATGTAATTACTAGAACAAGATGCACGTACATCTTGAAAGAGATATTATTTAATTATGTAATTACTTTAATTCTTATTTTTGAAACACATAAAATATTTTAATTGTGGTTTGAAGACATTGGTGGGATCAATGACATCAGGATTGCAAGTCTAAAGTCCTTCAGGTTTTCAAGGTCATCAGCTTTTTCAAGGTCATCAGCTCCTTCACCTTGCCATATTTAGTGGAATAATAGAATCAGCATACCTGAAGTGGGAGTTTGATGTCTTCCGAAAAGTCTCCTGAGATTAGTGCTATAGTAGAGTATGCAACTGCAAGGGGAGGTTTAGTCCTGTTATGCTTGTAGCTACTAAAGCTTTGCAGGTATGTAGCAAAAGTGGTTTTCTAATTATGAAGTTTTGTACTTAAGTTTTGTGAGCTTTGTACATGCAAGGTGGCAGAGTTACATACACTGGCTAATAGGATTTTTGTAAATAAGTTAAACTTGTTTGTATATAACAATAGAGTATTGTTTGCTTTTACAACAGAAGATCATAATTTGAATAAGTCATTTAAAAGCTTTTAGGTTTTTGATTTTTGCTACAGCGTTGCAGCCTTTCGAAGATAAATAGATACGAATTTACCTAACATTCATCTAATCACCACTGTTCCATTACCCGTTGAAAGTAGAAAGAGCAAAAGAACAATTGCAAGACCAACTTGGCTTTAGGCCTATGACTTAAATGTTGTTCTTCTTCCCAATAGCAATCAGACTAATTGCCATATCAAAAGGTCTTGAAAAATGAACAAGTATTACATTCTTCCATTGATTGTTCTTCCTTTACATATTCTCCTAGCTATATTATTTTCGTGGCTAATGTGTCTATTGTTAGATAACCAAATACATATGTAGAACAACGAGAAATCATAATTGAATTTTGGTTTACGTAGCTTGAGTTATAGGAATTATAAAGGAATCATAATTGGTGCTGTCATCAAATGAAAGAGCTACTGAAAACAAACGGGTTGTAACTAAGTGGACGGACATGATTATATGAAGAAAAAGGAGGTCCAACTATTTGCCAATGTTGACAGACGGATACACAAAGACTATTAAGGGTCACTTATGCTTACTTAAACGTTCCTTATATGGTTTGAATCAAGCATCAAGTGATGCCTTTGTAAGGGAAAGCTCTAAATATTCATCCCCGTGTCTTACTTATATGTACACAACATATACATCCTTCCAGGATTAAGCTGATCATATAACATTTCCCAATATCATGCTAACTGTCTCCAAAAATCAAGCTAACGTGATTATATAGAAACTAAATCCTAAACATATTGGGATAAACACAAATATAAATACACAAATATAATATACATAGTATGGTCCAATACTTTCCCTCAGGTTGGAGCATGAAGATTTTGAATGCCCAATTGTAGAGAAGGTATTCAAATTACAAATTTCCCAATGCTTTAATCAAGATATCGACTAAATAATTATAAGATCAAACATATTCTATGGTAATGTGTCCAACTTGAATATTTTTCCGAACATAATGACAGTCGACTTCAATATACTTAGTGTGCTCGTGAAAAACTAGATTGGATGCAATATATAGGTTGCCCTTGTTATCATAATATAATCTCATTGCCTGAGACTGTTCTACCCCCATGGATCGAATTGGAGCCTTAAGCCACGTTAACTCACAAGTAGTGGTAGCAATAGATTTACATTTCACTTCAGCAGAAGATCGAGAAATTGTTTGTTGTTTCTTTGTTTTATAGGAAATAAACGAATTCCTAAGCAACACGAAATACCTAATCAATGATCTTCTACTTAAAGGACAAATAGCCTAATTTGAACCACAATGTGCTTATAGTTGGAGATCATAATCAACATGTAACAAGATACCTTATTTGGGATTTCCTTTCAAATATCAAACCACCCGTAAAGCTATTACCCAATGTTCTTCTCATGGTGCTTGCATGAGCTAAGCTAAGATATGCAAGCAATAACTTATTTCAAGTCTCATAATAGTGAGATAAGTAAGTTGTCCTATTAAGAAATGATAATGCTCCAAATCAGTCAATAATTTTTTAGAAGCCAATGCTAGTTAATGATTTTGCTCGAGTGGGAAGCCTGCATGTTTAACACCTAATAACCATTCTCTATTATTATATCAACATATTTATGTTGACACATAAAATGCCCTGAGGACTCTATGTCACTTTAATACAAATAAAATATTTCAACAGGCCAAGATCTTCTATGTGAAAGCACTGATTGAGATAAGAATTGACATGACCTAGAAAATCAAAATTGTTGCTCATCACAATAAGATTGTCAACATATACAAGCACATATAAAATCATATCGTCTCGCTGAAATGTAAATAGTATGTAGTCAGTTAAAGATTGAACAAATCCAGAATTCTTAAGTGTGCCAACCACCTTCGAAAATCAGTTACAGGAAGCTTGACGAAGCCCATACAAAAACTTACATAAGCGGTATAACTTCCCTGGATAAGAAGTTAAAAATCCAGAGACAGACAAAGTCATGTACACTTTTTCGTCGAGATATATATATAGAAAAGTGTTATAGACATCCATTTGGTACACTTCCCAATTTCTAGCAATTGTTACGGAAAAAAGAGTATGTATTGTAACTATCTTAGCAACAAGAGTAAAAGTCTCGTTGTAGCTAACACCCTCTACTTGAGTGTTACCAAGAATCACTAAACGAGCTTTAAAACAGTTAATAGAATCATCTAAATTATATTTGATCTTATATACCTACTCATAACCAATGTTCTTTTTCCTGGGAGTAAATGTCTCAATCATCAAAGTCTCATTTTTCTCCAAAGCATATATTTCACATTATATGGGCTTCACCCCACTTTAGGTCCTATACGATGTCAACATATTTAATGGGCTCTACATAGCATCCCGTCTCTCAAATGATTGAGATATTTAAAGAGTTAGACTTATGAGTTATATGAGTGTCAGCATGTAGAGGAAAATTGATACAATTGTGACATGATTATTATAATTATATTCAAAGGCATGATATGAGCATACACACATGAATTGTGAATTAGACAAATCACACTCAATTGACATGTCCTCGGGTATGAAAAATGATAAGTGAAAATGATGTGAATTGTGATTTGGTATGTATTGAATTTTGGTATGGTTGGATTTCAATTAGTGAATTGGAATTAATTGGGAGATTGATGAAATAAAATGTACATTTGGACTAGGACAAATGTTAAGTGGTAGGATAAATTGATACATGAAAAGTTTGGATGATTAAGCCTTAAATTGAGTGACATTTGGCATAGTTAAATGTGTGACAAATTGACTAGTAATTAAATGACAATTGGACTAATTATTATGTGACATGTGGACCTATCTTGAAATGACATATGGATTGATTTAGTAAGGGACAAATGGAAACATCTTAAGTAGATTAGTGGTAGCATATTGATTACGCAAATGTAAGACATGCCTTAGGACAAGTGTTGTGCTTTAATGGTGACACCTAGCAAGTTGATGGAGTAAATTTCAGCAGCAATGTTTATGTTGTTTCCCTCACCTTTCTCCACCAAAATTGCTCCAATTTTTCTATGTATTTTGGTCTTAACCCTAGCTAAAGTTTTGTATGAAAAACACACCTAAATCCTTCACCAAATTGCCAAAAAAACTAGTTGATTATAATCTTTATATTGTTGTATGAAAATCACATTGCTTTCACCATAAGTTTGGGTTCATTTTGCTTGCATGGAGACTTGGTTTAATATGAAGTTTTGCGTTGAATTGGAAGCCTATTAGGTAAGTATCAATCTGAGTTTTATGTCATGCCAAATGATATAAGAATGATGCTTGAATTGGAATGAAATGCATGTGATATTGGTAAAGATATGTGTTGGAAAATGCTGTATGCAATTGGAAGTGTTTTTGCTTTGTTTTTGGTATATGAAACCGTGGGATATAGATTGATTGATGAATAAATTAGGTTTGGATTTGAAGTATAATGAAGGTGGATTTATGTCAAAGAAAGATGTTAATTTAATGTTCTTGAATTGGGAGAGAACTAGGATTATATGCATAATAATGTCAAAGTTTTTAGTTTGATAACTTATGAGCTGTTAATTGAATAATTTTGAACTGGAATAAGAGATGTTATTGATTAGGAACTGGAGTATGATTCAGCCCTAATAGAGGTATAATTGATGAACTATAAAGAGGTTATTTAACTTTGGTAGAAAGTGTAAAACAATATGGAAAAAAAATGAAAGAAGAATTGCTGGAATATGCTAGCTGTAGTGCTTTCACTGAACATACATCGATATTTTGGTCATATCTTGATCTGTAGATTTTCAAATGAGTTGATTCTTAATTCAAAGTAAACTAGATACATATGATATAACTTTTTTTGAAGAAATAGAATTTTGATTATATCTTTAAGAATTCCAAATCTGATTTGAAGTTGAATTAAGAGTTCTATTGTAGAATAAAAACATTCTGCAATGTTTAAAGCATAATCTTCAGTATACTAAATACAATTGTATGATCATGGTGTTATTAGAAACTTAAGACATAAGGGAACAATTGTCTAGAAGAAAGTGTTTCATAAATACTCCATTTTCCTTTTCATAATGATCATGCAAAATAGACCCGAAAGTCTGTTTTGAGGAAAAGCTAGAATGGTTAATGAATTGAACATAATCAAGTGTATTTAAGGTATTAACCTAAGTGTTAACAAGACATATTCGAGTGATAATGTTTGAACGATTATGAATTGTAATTAAGGAAACATACCCTGAGTAGTCATTGAGCATGCATTGCACATGGCACATATATATGTTTATAGTTGAATATGTATTTGAATGATCAAGTTAGTAATATGTACAATGTATGTGTATTTAAATGCTTAAGATGTACGCCATCATTCCAATATTACCGGACCATCCAGGCAATAGCATAAACGAGAGCGTACTGTGAGTAACCTAAGATGGTCTCACCTTGATTTGTTCTGTTTGATACTAAATTGAATTGATATATGATGTATATGTACTAAATTCCAGACATGAAATGTCTGAAGAATTTGATGTATAAATAAAACATTAGAAGTGCTACTTGAATGTGAATGCGAATGGCTACTTGTTTCTCAACTTAAATGTTAAATGCCGGACTAAAAGTCCGATGACAAATGTGAATGAGAAAGAATGTGAATGTGACCGAATGAGCATAATGATTGAATTTATGGAATGCATTTAATCCAATGCATAAAATATAAAGGCAGTTGTGACTGATGTCGCTAGTGAAAAAGAGCTTAAAGCTCAGGCATTTGTGGAAAGAGCCTAAAGCTTAACGTGTGCAATGAGTCCTATATTTCCAACGGATAAGGGATAATATGAAAGAGCCCGGTATCCACAACAGATACAGGATAATGAAAAAGGCATACGGTCACAACAACGTAATAAATGAATTTTAGTCTCATAAATATTACATTCACATACGATATGAATAAATTGAATGATTGCATTGTTTTGAGGACTTTTCTTATATGAATATGTGATAATTTATTGATGATTGTGTTCTAAAAAATTGTAACAAAATGATGAATTGTATAGATTTGTGTTTGAAATGTGACATTTGTGAACAAAGTATTTCGTGATATTACTTGATGATAATCAAGTTGATGTGAGTTTTTATGATAACATGAATTATAACAAGAGTGAACCATCGAGGATGGTTACTCAACTGAGTTCGCAAAACTCACCAAAATTGTAACGTGGCTTTTCAAGTTCAGAGGAGTTATCCAATTAGACCAATTGGAGTTCAGCCACTGCAAATGAGAATGAGTTAGGAGTGGGGATCAGTTAACGCCTACATATGTCTTCAGTTAATTTGTATTAAGCATTGCTTTACGCAACTGTTGTATTATGTACACATGAATTCTGAAATGTAATGACTTTTTGATTAAATATGTTTGTATTGAAATGGCCCAAATGAAATATGAGTTGCTTAAAATATGTCTGATGCGTGAAAAGTTTGTAATGTGTTATTTTGATAGTCTTAACGTATCATCCCCGTAGAGTATATTCTTGAATATTGTCGTTATGTTTGAGAATATGCCCTATGAGAGTGGTGTATTACACTCTACCTCAGTAGTAACGGCTATAAGGAAAAATTTTAGTTTGGTAGAAAAAAGATCTCAGATCACATAATGGGCAATAGGATATAACGTATCTGAGGATATAGAAGGTGAGGATGAGATGTGGGGTCTAGACAATATACTATATTAATGACATAACATCTGAGTCGAGTGGAAGATTGCTTGATGCAGTGCACATGACCAAGTAATTATGGCAGTGTTGTCCCATCCTCAATAACCAATACCTCATTTATTGTTTCATCACCTACTTTATGATCCTCTGTATTACAGCCAACACTGTCAGCACATAACACTCCATCTCGCACGTTCCCTCTATCTTCATCTTGTTCACTCCCCCATTCATCGTGACCACTAAATACTCTCTAACTAGGGCTTTCTAGTGCACAATCAACATTTCCAACATACATTCAAGACCTCGTAGCTATGTCCCATTCATCTAAATATTGTGAAAAAGATCTTGAGGTGAGGTCTGACCACTCAAACGTCTTACTGTTATCTATTTAGGAAAAAGGAAATTGACTCTCCACAAACTCCACATCACGAAATACAATTCTTTTATATCTATGTCATACAACCTCTACCCTTTTTAAATATATAGATAGCCCACAAAGACACACCTTCTACTCTGAGGCCCAAACTTGCCTTGATCACATCCCCAATAATGTGCATAATACAAACACCTAAATGTTCTTAAATATTTGTATGGGGGGTCTGCCATATAAGACTTCATGATGTGAATTTACAATATTCAAGCTAGACGGAGTTCTATTTATTAAATAACTTGTAGTTAAGATAAATTCTCCTTAAAAGTTGTAAGTAACCAAGCTTGAAAATGTTATGCTTATCCAACACTAAGTATATGATAATGTTTCCTTTCTACCCCATCATTTCCTTATGCGGTTCTAATACATGAAGTCTAAAACAAAATCCCATTCTCAACAAAATATTTATTAAGAGGGTGAAATTTTATTTTGTTATCACTCATTATTTTCACTTTGAGTTTGGACTATAACATATAAAGTTTTGACAATTTCAAAAACCTTTGTTTTATCAGCCATTAAATATACTCACACATCTATTAAAAAATCATTAACCATAGTAACAAATAATGTTCCCATATAAAACTGGCACTCTATAAGTACCCTACACATCACAATGTATTAATTCAAAAGTTGCAATAGATCTATTATTACTCAAGGGAAAAGCATTACAAGTTTGCTTGGCCTTAAAACAACGTCACACACTTTATTCTCCCCACCACAACTACTATAAGTAACTCCAGGCAATAGTTTAAAATTTTAAGACAAGGATGACTTATACGTGAGTGTCAAAGTGTGTAAGAATATATTGCTTCAACTCGATTTGTACTTGCCCTCCCCATCACAACATCATGAAAGTATTAGACCCTGTCCTGCTACTCACCCACACCAATTAGGGTCCTCAAAGTGTGATCCTATATCACACATAATTTATCTATAAATGTTGTAACATTTTATATCTTCAATTAAGTGAGTGTCAGAAATTAAATTATAGTTTAATTTTGGAACATATAGAATATGGCGTAGTATAACTTCTCCTCCCAAGTCCATTGAGCCCTCTTGCTCTATAGTCGTCAATTCCCCATTTAGTAAGCCAATGGGAGACACCATTATAGATCTCACATTAATCAAAATTTCTCTACTTCTTGTCATATGCTGAGATGTTCTTGTATCTAACAACTAATACGAGGAAATATTCTTACCGGTCAATTTTTTAGTAGAAGAAAAAGCAAAGCCTATGAGAGCATCAATTATCGACAAAAAGGTAGTCGACAGTTCATCCAAGAGCTTAGATGAACTGACCTTATCTTGTGAGTTGCAAGGTTTTTATCGCTGACCCAACACTTCTAACACCCTATGCAGCATTTGCCATAGTAGCAATACCACGTCCTACCCCTATAACTTCCCTTCCACCATTATTCCCACCTTTTCCACGAACTCCACCTTGCCCAGTTGACCATCATTATAGATTGACAATGATTCTATAATAATCTTTCATCTCATGCCTCGACGTCTTACAATTCACACAAACCTCCTTTTTGTTTTCTCTAATACTTTGTGGTTTATTGGGCTCTTGAACGGGATCAGATTTTCTGTTCGGTTATGGTGTTCCGATCATATTTCATTAAATCTCATCCACACATTTACGTGCATCCCACATAAATGTATGGATGAGATTTAAGAAAATATGGTTAGAATACCATAACTGGAATAGACGATTTGATGTGCTTTCGAACTACAAATCCAGCTGCCTCAATTCGCTCCTCTCTTACATGTGACAGTAGCTTGTGCCTTTCCTCCTGAATGACAAAGCCATAGGCTTTAACTAAGAGATGGAAGAGGCTCCGTACTTAGTATGTTCGTTCATATCTGACTATAGAATGTTGCATTGAGAGTCATAAGAAAATCATGCACCTTTTCTTTCTATCTCTCATTAAGATATTGTTAGGCAAGGTTGCACTTTCATCCTTCGTAACAACATCTAGGTACCTTCACATAACCTATAAGTTCCCGCCATATCGCCTTCAAGCATCCAAATTGAACATCCACACTGCTTCTTTAATGTATAATTTTTAATGGCCTCCTTCAACTAATACGCTCTTACGATATTACTAACAAAAAAACCACGCTTTCAAGTCATCCTAAAGGTCTTTCACATTATCTATGTAGGTCAACATAGATTGTATGACCGAGCCTATAAAAATTATGATCCAATGTACAAACGTCGAATCCACGCTCCACTAATTATCCATCTCATTTGAATCGTCTACTAGCTTTTGCAAAATTTCCTAAAAAAAATACTCTCTTTGTCTTAAACACATTTTGCATGGCCTTAGACCCAGAGTTGCAAATACCTTACCGAATTAGGTACTATACCAGTACCGATCAATACCAGGTACCATTTTGGGTAATTTTTTAAATTTATAAAAATGTCCTTAAATTTTTAAATAAAAATTGCAAAATAGTCCATTGTCATATTGTGCAGTTGTGCTGTACATTTTAACCCTATCTCCAAAAATTATAATAATAAATAATAATCATAATTAATATGAAATAATAATAATTCTCAAATATTTCATATATAAATAATAACCACAATTTATATGAAAAAAGATAATTAACATCATACAAATATAAAATTAGAATAATACAAAGTATTTAAAATAGTACAATTTTAATTTTCATTATATAATAAATAATAAATATATCAAAATATCAAATAAAAAGAGCAATAAATATCCTTAACTCTCAAATTATTATAATTTACAACAAGAGTTTATAATTTACAACATTGAAACAACCAAGTAGAATTGAAATATGAAACAAAACATATATTATTTAATTTACTGTTAATTAAATATATAATATTTATGTAGTTAAAATTAATTATTACTAAAATTATAAATATCTTAATTTAATTTATAAAATTAATTTAATAATAAATATAATTAAATTTAAAATATTTTTAAAATATATAAATTTCAAATAATATTTGATTTAATAATTAAAAAATATAAAATAAATATTAGTTTATAAATAATAATTTCTAAATTATTTATTTCAAAAAATAAAATATTTTTATTAATAATTT
>JANSVA010000004.1:36265129-36284786 GCA_025504915.1 Erythroxylum reticulatum
AATATTATTTAAAAATTAAAATAAATTTAAATAAAATACTTTAATTTTAATTTTATTTAATATATAATTATTATTAGTAATAAAAATACTTATTTATTTTAAAAATTAAAAATTAAAAAATCACAATAAAAGTTGAACTAAATAACTAATTAAAAGATTTGAAAAAAGAAAGAGGGAAAAAGTTTTAATTTTTTTTGAAAATTTTGCTAATAAGTTCCTATATTTTTCAAAATTTTCGGTATCAACCAATATATTGGCCAGTATTATAAATGCCTACGGGTACCAAACGAAATAGGTCAGTATCGATCGCTATTTACACCTGGTATATAAAACTTGGTACCAAACAAAATAAGCCGGTACTTACTGGTATTTACACCCGGTACATAAAACCTTTATTTTGTTCTATTCGTTAATCAGTATGGATCAAAATTCAAAACCACACTTAGATTACTCTTCATAATTTAATTCTCTTTTGAAAACCATCCTAGAAATATTAAGGCACGAACTATATCCAAGATGAAGATAGTAGGATGATGTTGAATCTAGCATCTTGCTCTTCTTCCCCTCTCTATCAGAAGCCTCACCACCAATACTTTCTTTGACCCCTCTCTTTCGCTCACTTTGCTTCTCACCACACGTTTCTAGGATTCATAAGTGAAGATTCTCTATGAAACTATGATGATTTTATGAAGGAAAGCTCTAAATATTTATTCCCATACCTTTAAGTGTCAACAATTGTTGTTCGGTGCGTACCATGCCTAGTACAACCAAATTCACTCTTGCCTATAAAAATACAGGAGTAGCATGAAGAATTTCACAGCAAGCAGAGAAGAGAAGAGAGTAGTGAGGTGAGAGAGAAAAGAAAGAGAAAGAGAGACAAAAAAATATTTTGCATATTTTGGGTATAGTTTTTCCTTATAATTCTCCATTTTTTAGCAGTAAAAGTCTTCTATCCTTACCCGCAATTTTCAACCTAATTTGGAGGTTTTCTATGTAAAATATGTGTGTTCATTACTATTCTTTTAGTCCTATTTAGCTGCGAACCTACTTTAATCTGATCGATTTTCACAAGTGGTATCATAGCTAGTTGTGAAAATTACGACGAATTTTTTTGCGATAATCCGTTCGGAGTTCTGATGAGGACAGTGAAAGTGGGTGAATAGTAACCTCAAAAGGTGACAATTGTTCATTCATTTACTTTTGCATTAAATTGTGCAGTTATTGTAACTCACGTGTATAGTACTATTCACGTGTATGGTACTGTTCACATATAGGACTATTAACATGTACGGTAATATTCACGTAAAATAGTGAGAGCTAAATTCTGTTCGTGATAGAAGCAATGGCAGCAAAATTTGGGATTGAGAAGTTCAATGGGAGTAATTTCTCATTGTGGAAGTTGAAGATAAAAGCAATCTTGAGAAAAGATAATTGTTTGGTGGCCATTAGTGAACGGCCAGCTGGAGTCACAGATGAAAAGTGGAACGAGATAGATGGGATTGCTATAGCTAATATTCACCTAGCTTTAGCTAATGGAGTATTATCCAGCATAGAGAAAAAGAAGACTGCAAAGAAAATATGAGATTACCTCACAAAATTGTACGAAGCTAAATCACTCCACAACAAAATTTTTCTGAAGAGGAAACTATACATTTTACACATGGCAGAATCCAATTCGACGACGAAACACTTAAATGCTTTAAATACTCTATTTTTTTAGCTCACATTATTGGGACATATAATAGAGAGAAGTGAGTATACGGAACTTCTACTCCAAAGTCTACCAGATTCGTATGATCAACTTGTTATTAATTTAACAAACAACACACACTCTAGTCTTCGACAATATTACAGCTGCTATTTTGGAAGAAGAGAGTCGGCACAAAATTAAGAAAAACAGGCTAATAAATTCGCAACAAGCGGAGGCCTTAGCGGTGACAAGAGAAAGATCAATAGAATGTGGCTTAAGTGGGAGTCATAGTCATGGTAGATCAAAATTCAGGAGTAAGAAGAATTTCAAGTGCTATAATTGTGGCGAGAAAGGCCACCTGAAGAAGGATTATTCGAATATGAATAAGAAAGATTCTATTCCTCAAGGAAATGCGGCAAATACTTCAGATGATGGAGGAGCAATGGTCTGTGAAGCAGCAACGACTATTGGAGGTAAAAAAAGATTTGTTGATGTATGGTTTCTCGATTCAGCAACTACTTTTCATATGACCTCTTGAAGAGAATGGTTCTATTAGTATGAATCTGTCTCTGAGGGATCTGTGTATAGCTGTAATAATCAAGCTTTGGAGATCGTTGGTATAGGTACCATCAAGTTAAAGATGTATGGTGGGACAACTTAGACTATTAAAAAAGTACGACATGTGGAGGGCCTGAAGAAGAATTTATTGTCTGTAGGACAACTGGATATTTCATATTTGAGATTCAAAATAAGATCATAAAAGTGATTAAAGGAGCACTGGTTTATAAAACCAGAGAAGATTGTTACAAATCTGTACATACTGAAGGGAGTAACTTTGCAAGAAGGAGAGACATCCGTTACAGTGACTAGTCTAGACAATAACTCTGCAATAACATGGCATAGAAAGCTTGGACATATGTCAGAATAAGGAATGAAGATATTTGCAAAGAAGAGTCTACTTCCAGGTCTCACAAAGGTCTCACAACCCTTCTGTAAGCATTGCATTGTAAGTAAGCAACATCGATTGAAGTTCAACACATCAAAGTTTAGAAGCAAAGAAATTCTAGAATTGATTCACTCTGATGTATGGCAAGCACCAATTATGTCTCTAGGAGGAGCAAATTTCTTTGTATCATTCATTCATGATTATTCGAAGAGATGTTAGGTGTTTCCTATCAAGAGGAAGGCAGATGTGATTTCAACTTTCAAATTTTACAAAGCTCAGGTGGAACTCGAATCTGGTAAGAAGATCAAGTGTTTGTGCTCAGATAATAGACACGAGTATACTGGGAAAGAATTTGATGAATTTTGCAAGCAAGAAGGCATCAAAAGGTAGTTTACGATGGCATATACTACTCAATAGAATGGAGTAGCAAAGCGGATGAATAAAACTTTGTTGGAAAGAACAAGAGCGATGTTGAGAATTGCAAGCTTAGATAAAAAAATTCTGGGCAGAAGCAGTCAATACTGCCTGTTATATGGTGAATCGAGCTCCATCAGCTACAATCGAGTTGAAGACACCGATGGAGATGTGGACTAGTAAACCAGTGGATTATTCCAACCTCCATATATTTGAAAGTCCGGCCTATGTGATGTTCAATACCCAAGAACTACAAAGTTGGATCTAAAATCCAAAAGATGCATTTTCTTAGGATATGCTGAAGGAGTAAAGGGGTATTGTTTGTGGGATCCTACTGCCTACAAGATTGTTATCAACAGGGATGTTATCTTCATGGAAGATAAAGATCAAGAGCAAGCAGAAAATGGTAGCATTATACAAGAGAATCCAGAAACTACAACAATACAAGTGGATAGGGAAGTTGATCAAAATGATTCTTCTAAAGCTGCACCAGAGCACGAGGAGCAAGAACTAGTTGAATATGATATTCCAGATACTCAGAGACCAACTCCCATAAGAAGAGCATTGAGGTGGCACTTATATTATATTATGGAGAGCAATATTGCATACTGTCTTTTAACTGAGGACGAAGAGCTATCATCTCTTTTAAGAAGCAGTGAATAGTTCAGATGCATCTCAGTGGATGGTAGCAATGAAGGAAGAAATTGAAGCTCTACCTAAGAATAAGAAATGGGAGCTGGTATCACTACCACAAGGAAGAAAGCTTATTGGTAATAAATAGGTTTACAAGATCAAGAGGAGTGATAATGATCAAGTAGAGCGATATTGTGCTACAATGGTGGTAAAAGGATATGCTCAAAAAGAAGGTATTGATTTTAATGAAATATTTTCTCCTGTGGTTCGACTCACTACAGTTTGAGTAGTTCTAGCAATATGTGCTATATTTGACTTGCATCTTGAGCAGTTAGATGTGAAAACTGCATTTCTTCATGGAGATCTTGAAGAAGAAATTTATATGCTCCAACCAGAAGGTTTTGAAGAAAAAGCAAAAGAGAACTTGATTTGTAGGTTGAACAAATCTCTATATAATTTAAATCGGGTACACCGAGGTGTTGGTATAAGAAATTTGATTCCTTCATTATAAGCCTTGGATACAACAAACTGAATGCAGATCCTTGTGCATATTTCAAGAGGTTTAAGAAAGATGATTTTATAGTCTTGTTGTTTTATGTAGATGACATGTTGGTAGCAGGTCCCAATAATGATTGTATCAAAGAATTGAAGACACCATTAGCTAGGAAATTTGAAATGAAGGACTTGGGACTACCAAACAAGATTCTAAGGATGCAAATTCACCGAGACAGAAATAATAGGAAGATTTGGTTTTCTCAGAAGAATTATTTGAAGAAGATCTTGTGGCGATTCAATATACAAGATTGTAAGTCAATTTATGGCCCTCTTCCTGTTAATTTCAAGTTATCTTTAAATATGAGTCCTAACAATGAAGAAGAGAGGATGGAGATGTCTCGAGTACCATATGCATTAGCAGTTGGAAGCTTAATGTTCGCTATAGTTTGTACAAGATTAGACATTACACATGCAGTTGGACCGGTTAGTAGATACATGGCGAATCCTGGTTGAGAGCACTGGAATATTGTCATGAGGATTTTCAAATAAATCAAAGGAACCTTAGACGTTGCATTATGTTATGGATGATCAGATTTTACTATCAAAGGATATGTTGATGCTGATTATGTAGGTGATCTTGATTAAAGTAAATCCACTATAGTATATGTGTTTACATTAGCTAAAGGAGCTGTGAGTTGGGTTTCAAAACTGCAGTCAGTTGTGGCTACGTCAAAAACAGAAGCAGAATATGTAGCAGCTACACAAGCTACTAAAGAAGCAGTGTGGTTGAAGATATTGTTGAAAGAATTTGGGAATAAGCAAGAGAAAATTACTCTGAATTGTGATAGTCAGAGTGCTTTGCATCTTGCAAAGAATCTAACATTTCATTCAAAGACAAAACACATTCGAGTTCAGTATCACTTTGTTCGTGAGAAAAGTGGAAGAAGGAACAGTGGACATCCAAAAAATTCATGCAATGGATAACCTGGCAGATTTTATGACAAAAGCAATCAATGGTGACAAGTTTATGTGGTGTCGATCCTCGTGTGGCCTGACAGAGACGTAAGCAACATGAAGCAGCAAGGTAGAAAAGAATGGTGTGAAGATATGATTGATTATCAATCAAAACTTCAAGTGGGAGAATTGTCAACAATTGTGGCTGTAAAAAATTATTGGCTGGTAGTTACCATGCTTAGTACATCCAAATACACTCCTGCTTATAAAAAGGCAGGAGTAGCATGAAGAATTTCACAGCAAGCAGAGAAGAGGAGAGTAGTGAGGTGAGAGAGAAAAGAAAGCGAAAGAGAGACAAAAAATATTATGTGTATTTTTGGATCTAATTTTTTTTGTAATTCTTCAGTTTTTCTCAGTAGTAAAAATCTTTTATCCTTGCCCGTAGTTTTTTTTCCCTAATTTGGGAGTTTTCAACGTAAAATTTGTGTATTCATTACTATTCTTTCAGTCTTATTTAGCTGCGAACCTGCTCTAATTCGGTCAATTTTCACAACATTATGCACATGTATGTGATATACATCCTTCTAGCATCAAACCAGTAGGAGAAAATCTCCTTATGTCTTGTCCTCTCGTAAAGTCAAGTTATCAAGATTATATCCAAACTAACTCCTAAGCATACTGGGATATATACAAATACATACACGATATACATATTGTGGTCCAATATCAAGGCAATGGAATAAAGAGGTTACGTATATATATATATGCGTATATACATACATATATTACTATTCTTGGCCTTTGTACAATCAATGAATGATTATTATCTCTTTGTGATGTTTGTTTGAGACTGATTTCGTTGCATCTCTATTTATGTTGATGATGTGAACATCATCAGTACTGGTTTAAACAAAACAAAAGGAGCTAATTTACCATTATTGAAGGGTTTCAGTTGAATATGAAAGATGGTGATTTGTTAGTAGATCGTGAATAATATCTAAATATTATAAAGTCTGATATGAGTTAGGTTATATCTCAACCTAGACTGCCATATTGAAAAGCTGTAAATCATGTGTAGAAATATCTCAACACTCAAGCTACCAAAGGTTTGTTCTTTCCTGTTGAAGATGACGATGGTTGTGTGACACGAAGTGTGGGAATAATTTGGATTCGACCTCAAGGAAGAGACTCCAGTTACGGTCGTCAAAGCCTGCTTGATGCTTATAACTTGAAT
Organism: Erythroxylum reticulatum; assembly: GCA_025504915.1. Lineage (NCBI taxonomy): Eukaryota > Viridiplantae > Streptophyta > Magnoliopsida > Malpighiales > Erythroxylaceae > Erythroxylum > Erythroxylum reticulatum. The sequence continues at coordinate 36,271,496 of JANSVA010000004.1, forward strand.
CTTTTCACGGGACTTTCATACTGGTTTCTATATATTTTGTTTGAACAATGCAACAAATCTTGACTGGACGAGTGGAGGTGAATTGAAATAAAATAACTTGTATTTATAATTATATGGAAAATCTTCACATACTCAGTCTATTCTCTTAGATCTACTATAACATATTCATGGTACCTATTATAATTAAATTTATGCATAATTACATTTAGATGTAGGTTGAATTGAATTGGATATAACCATAATCAAAATTCTCTTTTTTAAAAATTCATCCTTATAAAATAAAATTTATTTTCAAACCCTATCCTAATTTATTATAAAATCCAATTTTGTAATCCATATATTTTAAAATTTTAACAATTATATAAATATAAATAAAGTGTTTAATCATTTTCAAGTAAAATAATTCCTATAAAAATTTATATTACATCTTTAAACTTCTCAAAATAGGAGGAGGGGTAGTTTGGATGTACCGCCGAGAAGTATCAAACTCTTTCTCATAATTTGTAATCCATTTCATAATTATCATCTTGTAAAATTTAAGATTATTTTTATAAAATTACTTTGTTAATATTTAAAAATAAAAAATTTAAAGCTGATACAAATTGTTTCGCATAAAAATTAATTATTAACCAAAAATAGTTTAGTTTTTTTTAGAGGACCCTCTTCTACTTTATGCACGTACCCTATGCGCTATGCATATTTCAACCCTAGAATAATCTAATCTCATCTTTTTTCTTCATTTCTCTTTTTCTCTTTTCTCTTTCTTTTCCTTTCTGATTTTTGTTGCTTGTGTTATGGAGTACCATTTTTCATCACTAGCCTTATCTGATGAAGAAGATGATTGCATTAAAATTGTTGGTCCTAGTCAATATTAGGCTACCATTTTTCAATTTTGTATAGTGGGCATGTTTATGACATACAGTAAGATTAATTTCGAGTCTATGCAGAACACGTTAGCCGATATTTGGCATCCCTTGGGAGAGGTGGATATTAGCGATTTGGGAGCCAAGCGTTATTTGTTTCATTTTTTCAATCAAGTCGATTTGGATCAGGTTCAAGAGGGTTCTACTTGGATTTTTAATAACCACTTGTTGGTATGGAAGGAAATAGGTGAAAAGGATAATTCGTTGTTAATCCCATTGACCCATTCTCCTTATTGGGTTCAAGTGCATGATTTCTAACTAGGTTTTATGTCACAGGAGATGGCGAAACTATTGGGTAATTTTGTTGGGGAATTTTTGGAATATGATGCAAAAGTTTTCCACGATTATGATAAGGAGTCATACATGAGAATAAGGGTGTTGATGGATATCAGGAAGCCCTTGAAAAGAAGAAACGATTAGTGGAAGATAATGGTGATATATTCTATGTGAAGTTCCAATATGAAAACTCAAAATGTTTTGTTATTTGTGTGGTATTATCAGTCACACCGATAAGTTTTATGAATTGCGATTGTTCAAGAAGCTAGAGGAACTCATTCCGACGTGGGATGGATCTCTCCGAGCACTGCCTCACTAGAGGAGTCAACTGAACAACATTTGGATTCGTAGTATGGAAAGCACAGAATCTGGCGGTAATGATGAAATTTCAAAAAGGGTAGTAAATGTGAATCAACAGGCTTTTATAGCAAGGGATTTTCGCAATAATTTGTTTAGTGGTTAACTAGGGAACATCTCACCTAGTCCAAGAAATAGTATAGACTGCGAGGGAGCTGGGCTTGACCAAGAGCCCAATATAGAATTAAGTGAAAATGACCCTCTAAACAAACCCAAAGACATTAAGAAAAGGCAGCGTGTTACTAAAACCTCAGCTCATGCAGTTTCCATGCACAATAAGGATTCTACATCGAGCTTTAACTCAGTTCCTTCATTGACTGGGCATAATGAAACAGCTGATCCCGCGAGACGGGATAGATGAAGATAATGAGTATCTTAAGATGGAATTGCTGGGGTTTAGGCAACCCTGGTGCGATACGGGCACTAAATGATCTCCTTTTTACTTATAGACCAATGATTGTTTTTCTTATGGAGACGCTAGTGCAGAGGAATAAAATGGAGGAGGTTTATTGTTTGGTTCGCTATGATAATTGTTTTACAATGCATTGTATTGGTAGGAGTGGGGGTTTGTGTTTATTATGGAAGAATGAAGTTGATGTGTCTGTTAGGGTTTTTTTGAGTAATTTTATTGCTGCTAATGTGATTTTCCAGAATAATAGTTAGCGACTGACTGGTTATTACAGTTTTTCTGAGAGTTCTAGACGTCATGCTTCATGGGATTTGCTTCATGATTTGTTGGGCAGAGACTAAGTCCTTAGCTATGTTTAGGAGATTTTAACGACTTATTGACGGAAGAAGATAAGCTGGGTGGTGCTGTTGTTCAGAGACATTTAATTAACAGTTTTGCCAATGGTATTTCAGATTGTGGCTTGAGCGATGTTCCTTGGTAAAGGTATCGATATACAAGGGAAAAGAAGAGGGATAACTTGGTGGTTTGCCGCGAAAAATTAGATAGAGCAATGTCAACTTTGAGCTGGTCATCTCTTTTCCTTAATGCTGTCTCTAAGTCTGTTATAGCCCCAGTTTTTGATCACTCTCCAATTTTGGTCTGATTGAATGGAAGGCCAGTTGGTACAAAATATATGAAGTTTCGGTTTGATAACAATTGGTTGGGGGGTTCTGGTTTGGAACAAGTAATCAAAAATTCATGGAATTTTGTTTCTGCTATTGATTTTATGAGAAGTCGTGATGTGTGTATAGAAGAGATTAACCATTGGGGCAGAGAGCATAACTCTGCGTTCTGGAAAAAACAGAAATAGTTACAGTTGTTGTTGTTGGAGGCGAGGGATGTGTTCGACGATAGGAAGGTTCAGAGGCTTCGAAAAGAGTGGAATGTTATTTTGTACAGAGAAGATTGCAGGAATAGACCGAATGCTAAGCAAAGGTGGCTGTTAAATCGTAATAGGAACTCAAAGTTTTTCCATGCAACGGTTCGTGCCCGTAGAAAGAAATTTTCGATTGAAAGTTTACAAAAAGAAGATGGAAGAGTGGTTACTGATAGAGTTAAGTTAGAAGAGGAAATTAAAGATTATTTTGGGAAGATTTTTTAAGGAGGGATCTTAAATGGTAAAGACATTCTCAATCTGGTTTGGTCCAAAGTAGAAGGGGTTCAAAATAATTTGCTTACTGCTTCAGTGACTCTAGATGAAGTGAAAACAGCGGTATTTGATATGAAGCCGAATAAATTGCCAAGACTCGATGGACTTAATCCAGCTTTTTATAAAAAAATATTGGCATGTGATAGGAGAGGATGTGTGGAAAGCTTGCAAACTGTGGTTGGAATCAAGTACTTTCCTGGATACTTTAACAGATACTCATATTGTTCTTATACCTAAGTGTGATCATCCTTTGAGCTTGAAAGACTATAGGCCTATTTCATTGTGTAATGTGCTTTAAAAAATAGTAGCTAACTAATAGGCATAAAGTTTTGTTGCATAATTTGATTGATGAGAGTCAGTCGACATTTGTCCCAGGGAGGTTGATTTCTGATAATGTGGCAGTTGCTTTTGAGTTACTTCATAATATTAAGGGTCGGAAAAATAATAAGGGAGGGGCTTGTGCTTTGAAAATTGATATATCTAAAGCTTACGATAGAGTTAATTAGGACTTCTTGCAAAATATGATGATTCGATTGGGTTTTTCTAGTAGATGGGTGGACTGGATTATGATGTGCGTGAAAAATGCCAAATATTCTGTTTTACTGAATGGGGAAGAGGTTGGGCCTATTATTCCGGGTAAAGGATTAAGGCAGGGGTGCCCATTATCTTCTTATTTATTCTTATTGTGTGTGGAAGGCCTTTCTCTTTTGTTTCATGAGGCTAGTAGGATGGGGTTGTTGAAGGGTGTTAAAGCTAGACGTAGTTGTCCTAGTGTCACTCATCTCCTTTTTGTGGATGGCTCCTTCTTCTTTTTTGAGGGGTCGGTGGTGAATGTTATTACTGTTAGAGATATTTTGCTGAAATGTGAAAGGGCTTATAGGCAGTCTATCAATTTTACTAAATCGAGAATTTTCTTTAGTCCTAATCTTAGTAGAGAAGTTACAGAAGGTATCTTTAATGTTCTTAATGTTTCTAATCCGTTGGGGGACAGTAATTATTTGGGGCTTCCATCTTTGATTGGGAGGTCTAAGAAGCAAGTTTTTGGATTCTTACAGAATCGGTTAGAAAAAAGGATAGGGTGTTGGTTTAGCAGATTCCTTTCGAGAGCAGGAAAGGAGATTCTTATCAAATCAGTTGCCCAAGCCATTTCTTCTTATTGCGTGAGTGTGTTCAAAATCTTCGTTACTATTTGGGATGCTTTGCAGAAGCGGATGAATAAATATTGGTGGGGTGATAAGGCGGATGGGAGGAGAAGTGTCCATAGGTTAGCTTGGGATAGGATGTGTGGGGGGGGAAGAAATCGGGTGGTATGGGCTTTCGTGATCTCCATTGTTTCAATTTGGCCATGTTAGCGAAACAAGGGTGACTTCTTATGACGAAAATTAATCCTCATTTTGCTAAGATCTTCAAAGCAAAATATTTTTGTAATATGGATTTTTTATAGGCATCTCTGGGTCGGTCTCCTAGTTACATCTGGAGGAGTATTCATGCTTCAATTGGGGTTTTGAAACAGGGAGTGAGGTGGAGGGCTGGGAATAGGGAGAGTATAGTGGTTATAAAACATCCTTGGTTACCTATTGATCATAATTTTGTGGTGGAAGACAGTACAGACTTTATTGTGCCCAATATGAGGCTGAGTCAGTTGTTGGTGGAGGGAGAGAGGAAATGGGATGTGGAGAAAATTATGAGCTTGTTTAGTTTGAGGGAGTTTAGGGCTATCCTTAGCATTCCTCTTAGTTTACATGCTTCTCAAGATAATCTAATCTAGCATTGGGATAAGAAAGGGAAATATAGTGTCAAATCAGGGTATCATGTAGTATGGCGTTTGATTAGGGGGAGTTGGGAGGTAGTTGAGGGAGATTAGTGGGGGAAAATTTGGAAGTTAGATGTCTCACCAAAGGGTAAGGAATTTATGTGGCGTGCTTTGCGGAATATTTTACCAACCAAGGAGAGGTTAAGGAGGAGAGGAGTTGAGGTGGATTTAGTTTGTCTATGGTGTGGTGAGGAGGAGGATTGGAATCATGTTCTTGTGTTATGTTGTAAAGCTAGTGGAGTTTGGAGACAAGGAGGGTTTGTTATGAAAGACACTAACCCTTCTTTTATTAATTTCTTCTTACAGGTACTCAACGGTGATGACAAAATTAAGATTCAAAAATTTGTGATTTATGCAAGACACATTTGGATGACAAGAAATAATATGCTTTGGTCTAATAAAAATACAACTTGCTACACAATGCATTTGGAAGCTTTGATTTTCTTGGAGCTTTGGAATCATTCTAGGACACTTGTGTCAGTTTCTTCAACAACAAGTAGATTACTGCAGTGTTTTTCATCTTCTTCTCCAACGGATAACAGCAATAACGGTTGGCAACTTTTCATTGATGGAGAGATATTCCATCATGAAGGTATGCTTGGCTTTGGAGCTGTGTTGGAGAGCATTGAGGGAGAGTTTATTTAAGCTTTTTTTGGTCACTATGTTGGTGGTGCGGATTCTTTGATTGCGGAAGTACTAACACTTCGACACTCCTTGCAAATTCTAAGACAACAACAATTAAAGGCGGTGACACTATTTTTATGGATTCTCAAATTTTATTTTTTGCACTTAGCTCACCGGACTTTGATCTTTCCAAGTTGGTTATTGTTATTTGTGATTACAAGAATTTGTTATTATCGTTACCGAATATTTCTTATAGGTGGATTTGTAGGCAAGCTAATAGATATGCTCATTCCTTAGCTCGAGTATCTATTTCGCTTTGCGCATCTATGGATTTGGGTTTCTAATCCTTAGTTTCTGACTGAGTTTTATCATCGTGAATGACAATTTGAGTATTTTGCTCTTATAAAAAAAGGATAAATGCTAATATTCAATCCATCGATCACCAAATTAGTCATGTTCAAGGATTATCTTGTTTCTTAACAAAAACCAAAAGATGAGAATCATCGGTTAACTCTAGCCCAGCCCAACTTTGACCTAAAAGCCTATGGATGTACCAGAGCCAGAAGTCACCATTTTCCTTAAACCCTAGTGTCTACAACCTCTGTACATGTTTTGCTTTCGTTCCTCGCTGTCTTTTCATGTAGATCAAACGCAATAACGAAAGATCTAACAACTAAAAGATATCCACTTCATAGTTCGCAGTTTTCTTCAAAATGGCCTATGCTGCTCTGTCCAAACCCTGCCACTTAAGTCGTAGGGTTTATCCCAGATTCCCCATCTCTTACAATAACCGCCATTTATCTGCTTTAATCGAAGACCCTGTCTCTAATTTTGACGACACGCCAATCCCAGAAGCCCCATCTCCGGACCCACGACCCGAATCCGTACCCGAACCTAAGACTACAGATGGTGGCTTTGAAGAGCGTCAATTTCAGAGAGTTCCAAGACGTAAACGTCCAGACCCAGAAAAATTGGAGGATATAATCTGCAAAATGATGGCGAAACGGGCCTGGACAACCCGATTGCAGAACTCGATCCGGAATTTGGTGCCCGAATTCGATCACAGTTTGGTATATAACGTTTTGCACGGAGCTCGAAACAGTGAGCACGCGCTCCAGTTCTTCAGGTGGGTCGAGAGGTCTAGGTTGTTTAAACACGACCGGGAGACCCATTTTAAAATGATTCAGATTCTAGGTGGAGCTTCCAAGCTGAATCATGCTCGTTGCATTTTGTTAGATATGCCTAAAAAGGGTGTTCCATATGATGAGGATATGTTTGTGGAGTTGATTGATGGTTATGGTAAGGCGGGGATAGTTCAGGAGGCTGTTAAGATTTTTGATAAAATGAAGGAACTTGGGGTAGAGAGGACTGTTAAGAGTTATGATACTCTGTTTAAGGTTATTTTGAGGAGAGGGAGGTATATGATGGCTAAAAGATACTTCAATAGGATGTTAGGGGAGGGGATTGAGCCAACTAGGCATAGTTATAACATTATGCTTTGGGGTTTCTTTTTATCTCTGAGGTTGGAAACTGCTATGAGGTTTTATGAAGATATGAAGAATAGAGGATTGTCCCCAGATGTGGTAACTTATAACATAATGATTAATGGTTATTATAGGTTTAAAAAGATGGAGGAGGCAGAGCAATTGTTTGTGGAAATGAAGGGGAGGAATATAGCGCCTACCGTGATAAGTTACACGACAATGATTAAAGGGTATGTTGCAGTAGGTAGAGTTGATGATGCGATGAATTTGCTTCAGGAGATGAATTCTTTTGGCATTAAGCCTAATGCTGTTACTTATTCTACTTTGTTGCCTGGACTTTGTGATGCTGGAAAAATGAATGAGGCCAAAAGTATATTGAAGGATATTGTGAAGAGACATATTGCGCCAAAGGACAATTCAATCTTTATGAGCTTGTTATCATGTCAGTGCAAGGCTGGTGATTTGAACGCTGCTGCAGATGTGCTGAAGTCAATGATTCGGTTGAGCATACCAACAGAGGCAGGACATTATGGTGTCTTGATTGAGAATTTCTGTAAGGTTGAAGAGTATGATAGAGCAGCGAAACTGTTGGATGAACTCGTTGAGAAGCAAATTATATTGGGGCCACAGAGCACTTTGGAAGTGGAGTCAAGTGCTTTCAACCCAATGATTGAGTATCTATGCAGCAATGGGCAGACAGGAAAAGCTGAAATCTTTTTCAGGCAGTTGATGAAGAAGGGGGTTCAGGATCCACATGCTTTGAATAATTTGATTCGTGGGCATGCAAAAGAAGGTTCCTCTGATTCTGCCTTTGAAATTCTAAAGATCATGGGTAGAAGAGGGGTTCCTCGAGATGCAGATGCTTATAAGGTTCTCATCCAGAGCTACTTGGGGAAAGGTGAGCCAGCTGATGCTAAAACAGCTTTGGATATGATGATTGAACATGGGCATCTTCCAGATTCATCTACATTTAGATCAGTGCTGCAAAGTCTTTTTGAAGACGGGAGGGTTCAAACTGCCAGTCGTGTGATGAAGAGTATGGTGGAGAAGGGGTTGAAGGAGAATATGGACTTGGTTGCTAAGATTTTGGAAGCTCTTCTCCTGAGAGGCCATGTTGAGGAAGCACTTGGACGAATTGAGCTTCTAATGCATAGTGGATATGATGTCAATTTTGATGATCTTCTATCTGTGCTTTGTGATAAGGGAGAGAGAGTTGCTGCTCTTAAATTGTTAGATTTTGCATTGGAAAGAGACTTCACCGTAGACTTTAAAAGCTATGATAAAGTGTTGGATGCCCTCCTAGCAGCTGGGAAGACCCTAAGTTCATATTCAATTTTGTGTAAAATTATAGAGAAAAGCGGGACAAGCGATTGGAGTAGTACAGAAATTTTGATTAAGAGCCTTAACCAAGAGGGCAACACAAAGCAGGCCGATATACTTTCCAGAATGATACAGGCCAGGAAGAACTCGCACGAAAGTAAGAAACTGAAGAAACAAACATCTGTTGCTGCCTGATCGCATTGCTTCCGAGATTTCATTGATTGAGGTCAGATACTTGGTCTTTCATTTCATTTTATACGAGGACTAGACTTTTTTTGAGAAGAATAAGGTTTTCGACATAGAACGTGATCCAGCCTTCAGAGTTGCGAACTCTAGTGATGCAATGCCTGTACTGATCAGTAAATGTTTTGAATTAGAGTTGATCAGAAGATGGCTAGATTAGTGCAATAGAAGCAGGTAATAGCTTCTGGTTTATGTACCCTGATTATTGCTTTTCCAGGAGAATGAAAAAGCCAATTTTTTTCTCTCTTGCAAATACCATTTGTTTCTTCCAAGTTTTGTCCTTTTGTTTTTCCCGTCATAACTGGAGTTGCAATAAGGTGTTCTGAACAGTTGCTGCGGCTTTCAAGCCTCATTCGTGTAGATTTGTAGTTTTAGCAAAAATGTTTGCTTTACAGACTGGAACAACAGAGCACGCACACCAATTTGTTTATGTTTATAGATTTCCCTTATGAGAAATCGCAATTTGAATTACAAGGAAATTGGTAATAGCTAGGACGCGACCTCCTAAAGCAGATAGAAGTGCATACTATTATTGTCTCCAACGGCGTTTTGTATGACAAAGGCAGTCGGATCGTGTTTTCGGCTACATCGGAGCTTACTATGCTCGTATTGATCTCAAAGGCCAAATGCTATTGAGGACTAAGCACTGTACCATAATTAAACAGTCCCTCATTACAAGCTAGCTCTTTTTCCAATGGGATGAATGAAACCACTAACGTTGTGTTTGAAAATTTGGATCCTCTGTCCAAAATGTCCAACTCTGTCCAATGTTCACAACAACGTTGTTTTAATCATTGGACATGAATTTAGAAACGTTGTTTTGGACATTGGATGGGATTGGACAAGGTTATATTAGACAGAGGATTCAAACTGCATGTTCGATGCCCTTGAATTCTAATTTCCCACTTAATTACAAAAAACTCAAATATAATTTGTTGACATATTTTCATTCCTCGTAATACATAAGAATAACACCAGAATTTGAATGAGTCGCAACAAATTTGATACAACTTACGTATTAGAATCAAATTATAAAGAAAAATTAACGAAAAATTATAATTATCATTATAATTTTAAATTTTGTTAAAATTTATATTATTAATAAAAATGTCAATTAAATAACAGAAGTTGCGATTTATTATAATATATTCATGTTAGTTATGTTAATTTATACATGAATGTTAATAAAATAGATTATAATATTTGAAAATAAAAATAAATTAAATCTGAATTAATTAAGCAAATGATTTTTTTGGAAAGTAATTAATGAATTTCATATTGAATTGATAGAATCATTACAAAACATTAAAATTCAAACCATTCCAAATCTATGGAATGTACTCTAGCCACATTTACATAATTGCAACATCTTATATAGTAACAATGTAGTTTTATAAGTTCGGTCTCATTTTTAGCCTTCTTGTGATGAAATCTTCGTAGGAACTTGTCAAAGCAGTCAGTCTTAGTTTGGTCACATACCCTATCTACTTATAATTCAAGATATCCTTAGCTTCCTCAAACAAATTGACATTCCTCATTATATGGAACCAGGTAGCAAAACCAGCGTTGAAGAACTTGTAGTCTCCTTTCAAGTTGCATTAAACCAATCATTTGAAATGCTAAAACTTCTCAAATACATCGATTCTTTATTTTCACGAATGGATTTTCTATGCCATTGGATGTTCTGATGTCTTACTATCATTAACGTTGGTATGCATCTGGTCCCTAAAAGTTGAGTTTGTTTAATCTGTATTACAATAGCAAACAATGTTAAGAGTATCAAAAAGTTATGATATGAGTTATCTTATGCTGATAAACTTAGCAGTAAAAATTAGTATTTTTTAAATTACAAAAATCAAAAAGAGAGAAGGCATCGACTAAAATTAAGGATAACAAAATGATGCTATATTATTCTCAATTTGATGGAGCTTTGCACTATCCGAACTTGATCCGGTCAAATTCAAAATAGGAAACAACTGAATTAGATATGGGTTATAGGTAACTTAAACCCAACCTAACTCATTGTCGCCTTCGACCGAATAGAAATAATCATTCTCCTGACATAATGACATCCATGATGCATATAAAAATAATACAAAATAGGCATAATACATCTTTAAATGTGATTACTAACAAGAGTGATATAAAAGATGTATTCTAAGACTTGCAGAGTTATTGATTAACAAAAATTCTACTTTCATTACTCTATTTTCTCTCTTATTTACTTTTACTTAGCATTTATTATTTTCTAAACTTCTCATATTCTTCTTCTTCTTCGATTAATTCTTGATACAATAATCTAAAAATCCATTTTGATCGTAACATTTGGCTTAAGAACTGATGATCTTTTAAAAAACGTCACTCCATCAACATTCCTCTTGTGTTAGAATTAATTTTTTGTTCTTTTTTCTTTCATCACATTATTGTTTATTGATTCTTCTTCTCTTTGTTTCATCTCAATATTTGATTATTGATTCTTCTTATCTTTGTTTTTATTCCACTCTTTGGTTTTTTATTCTTTGTTTCTTCTCAATCTTTGATTCTGGATTCTTCTTATCAAATGAGTCCTTTTAATTTTCAAACCTTCATTTAATCATTGTATTATACTACAAAATTACACTAATTATTCTTAATTCTTGATCCAATAATCCCCATAGCATTTGATTAAAATTTTGGCCATGTTGTGCTCAAATGATAGATATGTAGAATATTTTTTTAATACTATGTATCTTGATTGATATTTTGATAACTAACCCATTAGAGAACTACATATCAATATAATTTGAAATTCAATTGAATCATGACAAAGACAAGAAAAAATATATACAGAATAAATAAATTGAAGAATCAATTGCTTTACCAACGTAAGGAATATGGGCAAAAAAACAGAAGGGAATAAAGCAAAACTAAAGGGAATAAAGCAAAACTAAAAATCCTACTTGAACAATATTTTCATCACAATTTACAATTGGTTCAACCTTTGTTTCTTATGTCATTGCCACCTTTATTGACGTTAATATCAATCAATGACCTAACTTCGTTCATAAAGGTTAACACTATAAGTTTTTCGTTCTTAATTATTCAAACATCAAAAATATAAATCATGAACCATATGTAAATCATTTGTGTCCATTCAAATCTTGAATATAATAATAACCACATAGATGAAGCGAATAAATTACTTACCTTGAGTGGAATTCGTCATGATGTAGAGAGAAAGCTTCCAATGATCATAAACTAGTTTCTCTCTCTTAACCCTCTTTTTATATGATAACTTAATGGATAGCCCAATACACAAATACCTACGTTCTGTATTTATTTTGTTTGTACTTAATTAGGGTAGAGAGAGGGCTAGTTTATATATACTTCTTTGTTGACATTAAATTTTGTACGTCCATCAAGTACTAAATTAATGATTAAGATTTAATATACTATTAAACTAAGAAAACCCCAAACCAAGTTTAATGCGGGCCTACAAAAACTATGGGCCGTAAAATCAGACCATATTTCTTATATTCTCCCATATGGCCGAATGTTTCATCATTATATTTAATAATATAACATAAGGTTAACAAAATTAAATCTTATAAACTGTTAACATCATAAGCACCTCAACACAACAAATCGCATTATATGGGTTATGGCGATCATACACAGTATAGTCGAATACTCCCTTCCATATACCACTATATTAAGAACTTATTATGTTTAGGTTTATAAGTTGTATATAAATAGCATACAGTCCACATACTTGTTATGAAAATACATACAAATTTTCTATTCAAACAATCATGTATATATAAACATAATGAATAAGAAATATAAAATTCAGAAAAATATTATTATTGAGCTCAAGAGTGCTAAAACATCATCATCAAACTTTATTATTATCAATACAACCAAGACCCATCCTAAGAACATGTTCTTTGAATCTCTTTGGTTGTAAACCCTTAGTTAGAGGATCTACTACCATGAGATCCATTCTAATATATTCTATATGCACTCTTTATTTCTGAATCTCCTCTTTAATAACAAAATACTCTAATTCCATGTATTTTGAGCCTCTGGAGTATTTGTCATTTTTAGAGAAGAAGACTGTTGCAGAATTATCACAATAAACTTTCAATGGCTTGCTTACTATGTCGACAACTCCAATCCCTGAATTAAAGTTCTACAGCTATAATGCATGAATTGTAGTCTCATAATAAGCTATAAATTTTGCTTCCATAGTGGATGAAGCAATGACAGACTGTTTTGAAAACGATCTAGAAGGGGGGGTTGAATAGATCTTTTTAATCTTTTCACAAAGTGCTACAAAACAGAGAATTAAAGCACACACAACAAACAAACAAATCGAAATGTAAAAAAGTAGAGAAGAGATGCAAACACGGTGTTTATAGAGGTTCGGTGCTAGGACCTATGTCCTTTACCTCCCACTTAGGATTTTGTCAAAGCTCTTTACTACACACTTTTTAGTTCAGTGTGAACTCTTTCAATTCAACTTGACTTCCGACTCAAGCTACACCTTACAGATGTTTTGTTTTCCTGGCACAAAACCTACTTCCCAAGTGATTCCTCTCTAATCACTCAGCTCACAATAATAACAATGATAGAAATGAAGTAGTAAAGCTCAGTACAGCTGAATACAATTAG
>JANSVA010000004.1:36284886-36297724 GCA_025504915.1 Erythroxylum reticulatum
CAATGGTTCTAAGAAATGTCATCCCTAATGCTAGCTATGAACAATCTGAGTTCTCTTGCCTTTCTTGCATGTTCAGGTGACACTTCAGTTTCTGAGTCACTTAAATCTATTACATCAATAACTTCGTTTCTGGCTTGTTGGGATCCTGAGAAATTAGGCAGGTTTCCTGGTGGGGAAGGACTAGAAAGATCAATGACCTCATTTTGACCAAGACCTGTGTTACTTGCATAGCATGAGGTGAAGGTATTGGCTTCGCTGCTTCTTTCTGAACCTGCATTATGTCCTCCGTGGTTTGTCAGACCTACAGTGGCGTTATCATTTGATAAAGCTGGTTTTGAAGAATGGGAGGAACTAGAAGATGTATTGCCTTCTGATTCTATTTCCAGCAACAAAGCTTGGAGTCTAGAGTCTAGGTCAGCAATAGTAGTACCCTTAACCAACTTCTTTGGTCTTCCTTTGTTTTGTTTTTCTTTCTTGCCCTGAGCTTTCCGGTCCTCAAACTCAATTATCTTTTCAGGACAGGCACTGAAAAGAGAAGGAAAGAAATAAGAAAAAGCAATCCATTGAATCACAGTGTGAATCATTTAAGATTTGCAAAAGTGTAACAACATAATGGTGAAGCTACTTAGAACCTCAGATCAGTTGCAGGAGTGTACCAAACAGATTGCAGATATGTTTGATTAAAAATGAAAAACAACAAATTCTCATTCGGAGGGTTTGGATCATAAGCCATTAACTCTCCACGCTTCTAGCAGAAAAGTAGTGCACTTTTGAGCATATAGAAAACTCTAGCAATCGTAAATAGTACCTTTCAATTAGATCTGCAGAAACTATAGAGGTCTTAAGGCTGTCCAATCTATCCCACAACACCTCAAAGCAATCTCTTCCTTGCACTTTTCGGTGCTTTACAATTTCTGTCACCGGGCACTTCACTGGCATCTGCAGCGCAAGGTTTTGCTCAGAGTTAACAACAATAGATGGAGATGATTTCTATGAATGGCATATTGACATGCTTCAGGCAACCAAGTTTTACTGAAAAACTAATGCATGAAGCAACGGCTTTCACACACAAATGTCAACTTATTTCTGTGGAGTATGCCTCCAAACACTTTTTGGATTTTCATAAATACATCTATTTCATTTTTTTCATATAAATCTGTACAGCCACATTCATGTTTAAAGGATGGAGACTGTATTTTAAAGCTGCAGTTAGAAACCACATTCAACTCAGTTCCTTTTGGGATCTTCAAGCAGGAAGACAAGTATTTTAAATATCCATACCGTCACATTAAGACCCAACAACTCCAAAGGTAGTAAACCAACCAATACGGAGGAACATTAGGCACTGGCTAGTTGAGGTGAAGCTATTACCTGGTACAGAGGAGGCTGAACTCCAAGTCGTGATGAAGCTGAACGTAAATTGGCAAATCTTCGTAGATCTCTTTCAGCAACTTTTGGAAGGACATACTCATCTACAATGAAGCTACCATGTAAATGCAGCTACTACATTAATGTTAAAACTTAAACAATTTGCATGGTAACAGAAAAGTAAAGACCTGTTTTCACTAGAGGCCACCCAAAAAACTGAGCGCATATTTGTTGAAGCTCAGCCCGTTGAAATGGAAGATTTGCAAGCGCCCTGTGAAAAACATAACAGCAAAGGAACAAGATCATAGAAACTATGACGCTACTTAACGTGTCAAGTCCAAGTCAGCTAAAGCAGAACAACTCTACTATTTTATTTGTGCTCAAGTGAAGTCAAAACCCAATGCAAAGAGTGTACATGTAAACTTTCTTAATGTAACCATGTAATGAATACATCTATTCAATGAACAAAAAAGGCTTGGTTATGTTCTGGTCGGAAAGAGATGAAATCATTTTATCAAATGAATACCTCACAGGGCAAATAATGAATAAATCAAAACAGATGTCAGCTGCATTACCTATGGACTTCATCAGAATCTGCAGAGTGGCACTTAGGTTTTAAATATGCATTTATAACTTGCAAACATGGATTCGATGCTTCAGAATTATCATTGCTACCTACAATAGGCATCAAGTATTAAGGCAGAAGTGGAACTAGTGAACTTGCATGTTCCAAGCTCAACCAAATTCTGAAATGCAACAGTATAGAACCAGATGCAAAACAATGGCCATAAGATTTGCAAAAAGAAGGTTCTTCTCATCACCCCAGGTATCAATTGTTGAATGCACTGGGTTTGAATTTTCATTGCCATCAAGAGCTTGACTTAGTGTCTTTGAACATTTTGTCTTATTTACAAAAGATAGTCCTGCTGATATGATTTGTTGAAAGATATTGTTTTCTCCAACAGACTTGATAAGCCGGCAAGCTGATTCCTAAAGTCATTGAGTAAAGTGTAACAGCACAAGTATATATCAGCCAACTCAAATACTGTAAGTGCATCAATAAAGAAAAAAAAAGGAGAATGAATAAGAAAGAAATAGCTACAGTAAAGAAGCAGTGGACTATCCAAACATACTGGACCAAGACCGTGAACACCCTGATAGTAATCACACCCAAGAAGAAGGGCCAGTGTAATCTGGAGACAGAAAGATAATCATCAAGCATGACACAACCAATCACAGGCCAAAAGAAAATGCAAGATAGCAGAGTGTTCAGGTATGAGCCATTGATGAGTTTCACTTTAATAGGAAAAAATTAAACAGGATTTTCTGAAAGATACAGGCCAAAGAAACTTGCCAATGATTTCCTTCCAAATCCAAGGTTTCTTTCAATATCAGCCATATCGTAGCATACAACATGACCACCTTCCGCTAATCATCAAAAGAACTGGTCAGTAGTAGTCAAAATTAATGATGAGCAAATAATTGAATCAATAGACAAAAAACCTTCCCATCTGCTCACCCAGGCATATATCTCTGTACACCGTCCTAGCACCAAAAAGGAAGATGTCTGAATCTGAACTAAAGCAACCATCCTGATAATAGGGCAAAATAAATAAATTGGAAACTTAGAAATTTATCCAAGTGACATAAATTTATCCAAGTGACACAACTGAATCCAGTCTAAGATTTTTTGCTACTTACACACAATGATTCTGAGTTGAGTAATGCACACCGTGCTTCAGCTTCCTCAATTCTGGAATTAAGAAAAAGAAATGTAGGAGAAAGAATTTGTCAAAGGTGCAGCCGTTGCTTTAAGAATTTATAAGCATTAAATTGTAGCCTCACTAATTTCATAGTGCTTTTACAAGTAGCAACATTCTTGGAACCAGACTTCGTCATTAATTCATTGGTCTTAGTATCAAGTTCTAAGAGAACCAGTTATAAACTACTTTCTATCAAGCAGTTCAACCTTCAGATCTCTGATAAAATGATTCAACACTGGTTCACCTTCAACAGAACTTCCACAATAATATTAACAGAAATAACTTCATTGAAATACCCATCCAGACAAGGGATTCCAAGTGCCAGTCCAAGGACTTTTGCTTCCTTGATCATGCGGGAGAATTCAGACCCCATGTTTCTCTTAAGAGAGCAGGCTTTTTGTTGATTCACTTCATCCTGGGAAACCTGAAGTGCGGAGATAGCATTTGCAGGTTAACAGATAGAAAGAAAGAAAACAAAAAAACTAAACCTGTAGAATAGAAAGAAATTGAACTGTTTAGAATAGTAAACAAGGTTTTCCTACCTCGATTCCCGATTTTAAGCGCTGCCTGTAAGTTGCTAGTTTGATAGCCGGAATTGCTCCGTCTACAAGGGAACGAAACAGCAATGAGTAACTCCTAAATTCTATACAAAACTAAATGAGAGATGCTACTGAAAATAAGTGTTTTTGTGTGTACAGAATGAGCGTTTGGGAATGAAAAGGTCACAATTATTATCAAAAACTCAAATTCAGAAAACCAAAGATAAAAAAAACTATACTTTGCTGAAGCTAAGCATCCAAAAAGAATAACTTTTTTAAGACTTCAATGGCAACCGATGACCAAGTTGCAAAAAAGGAGTGGAGCAAGTACCAGAAACAAAAACAAGGCTACAATTCAAGGCAATGAGAGCTCTGAGACGGTGAAAAAGACTCTTAAGGTAAAGCTTCTCTGTCATTGCCGAGTGCGACCTGTTTACAGTTTGAAGTTGAACCATCCAACAGGAAAGATCTATGCACAACCTCTTGTTCCTGAAAACAACAAATTAGGTGATTAAAAAACTAACCTTTTCAGCATCAAACAATAAGAAAATGGAGCATATCCCAGGTGTTTGGGATATTTGGATGCCGAGAAAACAGTAGGAAAAAAAGAAAAAACAGAGGTATTAACTGAAGATGATGTAGTGGTAAGATTTTCTTGCAGGATTCCAAGATATCCCACAAGTACTTCACCCCCATATTTCTGGGACAGATCGAAATCGAAGTGTACACTTGTAGTCACCGAACGGTCCGAACGGAGGTTCTTGAACAGACAGTTCGCCAAGAGCCCGCCAGAAGAGGAGTAGAGATTCAACAGTAAGTAATACGGCGCCGGTTATCTAGTTTATAGCATGTTTGGGCTGGACTATTTTGGACTTTTCATCTTAATTCTTGTTCATTGCCATCTATTTTTCGTATTAATATCAACTAAACCTAAATTGGCCTTTTTTTATATATTAATGATTTGTGATAACAAAAAGAAAGTTTAAATTTATTTGTAAAAAAATTAAAATACACTTAATATTAGAATTTATAAATTCAAGTACTTTTCCTAAATTATTGTAAAAATTTAAAATTTATTGATTTTAAAAATATTTTATCTTTACATTTATTATATCAATACGACATTATTTTAAAAAAATATCTCTTAAAATATTTAAACTTATTCGTGATTTAAAAATATTTAATTTGTGATTCATTCAAGATACTTTAAATATTACTAATTACTAATAAAATCATATTAAATTTACTAATACTAATTAATTAGAATTGGTTATTTAAATACGAAACGTTAATTAATTAACTAATTTATTTTATAACGCATGAAAAGATAAATTTTTTAAATATTTTTATTTTGTTATGTCTTTGGTATAAGATTAAGTGAAATTATAAGAATACTACCCCGACAATTCGAAATTAGACCCTATATGATCTTTTTAATTTTTAACTTAAAAATAAAATGATGTCGTTTTATTCAAAATTCTATCATTTTACTTATAATTTTGGGGTTTTGATCGGGCTGGACGTAGGCAACTCAAGTTTAAACCCAATTTGAGGCCTAATTTTTGAAAAAAAAAGACTTGAGACTTGGCTCAAAGCTTAGTCAAACTGAATTTGACCCTTTTAACTTTAGATCCATCCTGATCCTATCTGCCATCTCTAAATTATGATCTCTCTTCTAATCTTTTAGAATAAATAAATTTATAACCATTATATTTTAAATACATATAAGTGTATTCTCTTCATAAATTGTAACGAGTTATTAAATTTGAATAAATCTCTAGAAATGAATACAATTTTAGTACTTTAGTTACATATTCTAAAATAACATTATGACATGTTTTAATTTGATATAAATAAAATAAAAAAGAAAAAACTAATTTTTCAATATTTTCATTTCATGATTAGGGCCATTAACCTTAATTCTCATGATATAAACAAACGAAAAAAATCTCTATCTTAATTAAAAATTCAAAGAAAATATGAATTATCATAAATATTACTACGCTTCAAATTTCATATTAAAAGTATATTAATTTATATTAATATATGGTTTATATAAAGAAAGTCTATTTAGGAGTTGCCCACTTCAATATTTTTATAGAATTTTAATTTTTTTTCAATGCTTTAATTATTTTTCCTCGTCATTTTTAACTATTTTAGTTATTTGATTATTTTTCTTTGGTACTTAACATTCAATAACTAAAATAAGAGAACATATTTAAATAAGTTTAAGGTAAGAACTGATTAACTTAAATTTAATATATCATCATAATGTATTAATTTTAAAAACAGTCTCTCTACTAACTAGAGATAAGGATGTGTACTATTAGATATCTTCAGATCTCACATATTAATGAAATTTTTATTGAGTTATTGTTGTTGTTATTATTATAAGACAATTAATTAACTTAAATCGATCCGATTAAATGGAAAAAAAATGAAAAAAGGAATTCTAAACCTTTTTAGACAAAAAAGAAAGATTACTTAAGGTCAACAAACTTTGGTTGGTAGCTCTTTGAATGGCTTCTGTTTATCACCATTTGATTTGCCTACCTCCTAACTTTCCTTTCTCTTCTATTCTTCCCAAAATTCATCATTCCTGGCTATCGACTCTCTTTAGCGCGGGCCTTGTGATTTGTCCCTTCCTATCATCTCATTCTCCTCCAACTTTTTTGTTTTCTGCCCATTGAGCCCTCATAACCTACCACTGTGCTGCACTCAGACTTCCATTACTTAATAGAGTTAAAGTTTCCCGCTTACCTTATTCTTCCATCTCATCTCCTTCTCCTATTTCATCAAAACCATATCTCAAAAACCATAAAAACTTTAATCTGATAACCTATGCTCACTCCCCTTTCCTTTCAACTAACCAGCCTTCTCAAACTCCTACCCTCTCAACACACACTCTCCACATAGCACACCAACCTTCCCCATCCACAGCACCCACCCATTCAAATCAAGCAGCCAATTAGAACAAACCTCATGCTAAAAATAGGAAAACCTAGAAACAGGTGGTGGGGGACACCTCCAACTCTTCTCTGTTCTATAACCCCTTTATTGAACTTGATGGAAAGCTCATGCTGGCTCCTAGCATCGACTTTCATAAGGAAGGCACAGAAACTTAAGGTGCGGCAATTATTGACTTCTTTATGGAAAAACATTATGCTTTCCTTGTGATTTAAGCTTGGACCTAACGAAATTCGAAAGGTAGAGGCATACAATAAGTTATGTTAACTAAGAATGTTAACATTATCTTTAACTTCAATTCAAAATCCGAGGCTCAAAAGGTGATAGAAAAAGGTCCCTGACACATCGCACAACTCCTATTATTCCTCCAAACTTGGAAACTTAGCATGAAATTAGAAAAAATCATATTAAAAAACATTCCTTTATGGGTAAACATAGTGTAAGTTTTTCTGTTCTTAATATTCAAACATCAAAGATGTAATCGATACGAAAATCATGAATCATGCATAAATCATTCATGCCATTTAGATCTTGAATATAATAATAACCACATAGATGAAGTGAATAAATCACTTACCTTAAGCAGAATTCGTCATGATGTAAAAAGAAAGCTTCCAAAGAACAAAAACTAGTTTATCTCTCTTAATCCTTTTTTAGTAATAGATGGCTTGATGGATAACCCAATGCACAAGTACATTTGTTCTGTATTTGTTTTTGTCTGTACATAATTAGGGTAGAGAGAGGACTAGTTTATAGACACTTCTTTGTTGACATTAAATCTTGTACATACATTGCGTACTAAATTAATGGTTAAGATTTAACATACTATTAAACAATGAAAACCCAAAACCAAGTTTAATATGAGCCTATAAAAAAATCGGTCATAACATCAGACCATATTTCTTACATTCTCCCACTTGGCTGGATGTTTCATCGCTACATTTAATAGTGTAACATAAGGCTAACAAAATTAAATCTTATAAACCGTTAACATTATAAGCACCTCAATATATCAAATCATATAATGCGGGTTATGGTGGTCATACACATTATAGTCGTATACTCCCTTTCATATACCACTACCTTAAGAACTTATTATGTTTAGGTTCATAGGTTGTATATAAACAACATACAATCTACATACTTGTTATGAAAATACATACAAATTTCTTATTCAAATAATCATGTATACATAAACATAATGAATGAGAAATATAAAATTCAGAAACATATTATTATTGAGCTTAAGAGTGCCAAAACATCATCATCAAACATTATTATCAATAATCAATACAACCAAGACCCATCATAGGCACATGTTCTTTGAATGTCTTTAGTTACAAACCCTTAGTTAGAGGATCTACAACCATCAGATTCGTCCTGATATGTTTTATAAGCACTCTTTGTTTATGAATCTCCTCTTTAACAACAAAATACTTTAATTCCATGTGTTTTGTGCCTTTAGAGTATTTGTCGTTTTTAGAAAAGAAACTTGTCACAAAATTATCACCATAAATTTTCAATGGCTTGCTTACTATGTCGACAACCTTAAGCCCTGAAATAAAGCTCCGTAGCCAAAATGCATGAATTTTAGCCTCAGAACAAGCTATAAATTTTGCTTCCATAGTGAATGAAGCAATGACATACTGTTTGACACTTTTTTATGAGATTGCTCCTTTAGCTAATAGTAACAAATAACCAAACATTGACTTTCTGCTATCAACAAATCCATCAAAATCTAAATCTGAATATCTAATCACTTCTAAATAATCAGACCTCTTATAAGTGAACATATAATCTTTTGTTCCTTGAAGATATCTCATCACTTTTTTTGTAGCCTTCCAATGATCAATACCAAGATTACTTTGATATCTACCCAGCATCCCTATTGTAAAACTTATATCGACTCTATTACATGTTTGTAGATACATCAAACTGTCCATAACAGAAGCATATGAAATTGCTTCCATTTCCTTATTTTCCACATCATTTTTTGGACATTGCATAAGACTAAGCTTATCTCCTTTTTGAATATGGACTATACATGCTGAGCACTTGCTCATGTTAAATTTCTCAAGAATTTTTGTAATATAGGTTTTTTGAGACAATCCTAATAACCTTCTAATCTCATACGAAATATTAAAATTTCAATAACATAGGATGCCTCTCCCATATCTTTCATTTCAAAATTCTTAGAAAGAAATTCTTTAGTCTTATGCAACAAACCTAAGTCATTAGTAGCAAGCAAAATGCAATCAACATACAGAACTAGAAATATAAACTTACTCCCATTGATCTTTCGGTAAATACACCGATCAACGGTAATCCTTAAAACTGAAAGAAGTAATGGTATTATTGAACTTAATATACCAGTGTCTGGAAGCTTGTTTAAGTCCATATATTGACATATTCAATTTACATACCATTCTTTATTTATCTTCAACAGAAAAACCTTCAAGTTAATCCATGTAAAGTTCCTCCTCAAGATCCCCATTTAGAAAGGTTGTTTTCACATCCATTCGATATAACTCTAAATCAAATTGAGCCACTAATGCTAAAATTATTCTTAATGAATCTTTTTTTGAGATAGGTAAAAAAGTCTCCTTATAATCATTGTCATCTTTTTGAGTGTAACCTTTGGCAACAAGTCTAGCTTTATATCTTTCAACATTGCCATTTGAGTCGCGTTTAGTCTTAAAGAACCATTTACAACTCACTCATTTAGAACCTTCTAACAAGTCTATAAGATCCCGGACATTGTTTTGTGCCATTGATTTCAATTCTTCTTTCATAGCATCAATCTATCTTTCAAACTTATCACTACCTATGGCTTATGAAAACGTAACAGGATCATTATCAATGCCACAATCATAATCTGAATCTTGCAAATAAACCACATAATCATCAGAAATAGCCAACCTTATAACCCTTACAGTTTTATCTAAAATTATACCAATCGGTTCATTTGCATAAGTTGATGGTAAGTTAAGTTCTTCATAGGATGCTTCTTCATTATCTAAATATTGTTCTTGATTATTTTGATATTCTAAAAAAGGAACAACATTTGTTGTAGTTGTGAGTTTAGGAACATTTATGGGAAATGGACATAAACCCTTTTTTATTAATATCCATAACTTGATTTTCAGCACTCTCACTAACTTCACCGTTCTCTAAAAATTTGGCATTAGCCGTTTCATCAATTCTATAACCATGATTCGGATAGTAAAACCTTTACACTTTGGATTTCTCTGGGTAACCAATAAAGTAACCACTAATTGTTTAAGAATCCAATTTTCTTTCATGTGGATTATAGATATGTGCTTTTACTGGACAACCCCAAACATGCAGGTGCCTTAAAATAGGTTTCCTTCCAGTTTATAACTCGAAAGGAGTTTTAAGAGCTATCTTACTAAGAACCCTGTTTAGCAGATACATAGCAGTCTTAAGTGCATACATCTACAAACCTTTGAGTAACAAGGAATTACTCATCATACTCCTAATCATATCCATTAATGTTTTATTTTGCCTTTCTATCATACCATTTTGTTGAGGTGTGCCTGACATAGTGTACTGTGCCCATATGTCATGACTTTTAGGAACTTAGCAAATGGACTAAGACACTGTTCAGATTCATCATACTTTCCATAATACTCACCACCTCCATCAGATCTTATAATTTTCACTTTTATGTCTAATTGCCTCTCAATCTCCTTTACAAACACCTCAAGGGTATTTACAACTTAAGATTTTTCATGCAACAAATAGATATATCCATACTGTGAAAAAATATCTATAAAGATGATGAAGTTTTTTTCTCCATTAAAAGATAGAGTGTCAAAAGGTCTATAAATTTTGAGTGTGTATTATTTCAAAAATATGACTACTTCTCATGACTCCTTTCTTGCTATGTTTAGTTTGCTTGTCCTTAATGCATTTCACACATAAGCCAAGATCAGTAAAATCTAGATTCAGTAGAATCTCATTCTTTACTAATCTTTCTAACCTTTATTTGGATATATAACTCAAATGTTTATGCCACAAGTAAGTAGAATATTCATTCGCCAAACTACGCTTCATTCTAACATTATGATTAACAATAAATAAGGATTCAGAAAAAACATTATCAAGTTTCAATTTATATAATCTATCCATAAGCATTCCATAATCAATAAAGGAATTATTATTATACAAATTGAAACAACCATGTTCACCCTTAAAGGTACATCCACTAGCATTAAGTTTAAAAAGAAATTAAATTTCTAGATATTGAAGGTACATAGAGAGTGTTCATTAGATCTAAGTGAAACCTAGTAGCTAATGTCAGTCTGTAAGTCCCTACACCTTCAATTGGGGCCTTCATTTGATTTCCCATAAACAAAAAGTTTATAGTTGGGCTTATGGTTTAGATTGTAAGGATTCCCTGCATAATATTTGAAATATGAGTAGTGGCATAAAAATCAAACCACCAAGTATTAGAAGGAACTTCAGATAAGTTTGATTCAAAGCATACAAAAGCATAATGTATACCTTTCTTTTCGAACCAGGCTTTACGTTTTAGGCAATCTTTCTGATAATGTCCTTCTTTCTTGCAGAAGTGACATTTATCTAACTTTTTTTTCCTTCCTTTCACCATTAGCAACCTGTGAAACTTTAGCAGGTTCTTTCTTCTTAAAATTCTTGGCCTTTCGTTTGAGTTTCTTTCCAGCTCCTTAACCCACTTAGTTAATAGGATGAACTCCCAGTTTCTTTAATCTCTTTTTCCTCCTGAATAAGCTTATTGGACAATTCATCAATTTTTCACTTATCATTTAATGTGTTATAATTGATATGGAATGATCCATATTTAGTAGGAAGTGAGTTCATAATAAATTACACTAAGAAGGAGTCTTCCATAGTTATACCTAGTATCTTAAGTCTTGTTGCGATGTTAATCATATCAAGGACATATTGTTGCATACTCTTTGACCAATCAAACTTCATAGTTGTGAGTTTAGCCATAAGTGTCCTTGTAAGTGTCTTATCAACAAAACATAACTTATCTTCTTCAAGCTTAAGAAAATCTTTGGCATTCTGACTTTCAATGCTAAGAAGAGTAGACTTAATGTTGTTAGGACTTGTCATTTATATAAAGTTCAAACATAACCTGTTAGACCTTGCTTATGCCTTATAATGTACCTTTTCAGCCTTTGTACTGGTGTCATTGAGGTCAGAAGGCTTATCATCTATTAGCGCCAAGTCAAGATCCAAAGCACCTAGATGGAAAGTGACTTGTTCGCTCTATTAAGAGAAATTCACACCAGTGATGTAGCACCCCACTCCCGCAGGACCCGTACCTGACATCTATGGGTGATATCCGAGTCCGTGTCCCTCGAGAGTGGCATGCTAAAATAGTAAATTGACGAAACTCATTGCAAAGTTTTCTTACACAATATACGCATATGCGAAAAATCGATAATCAATTTTGGCCTGATTGATTTATAAACAATTTCAGTCATCAAAGTTACAAAGATTATTGAACACATCAGAAATTCAGTAATCACTTGGGCCCATTACAGAACAAAATACTTGTCTTCATAATGTCCTTACATTTCAAAAACCATTTTCATATACATTGCACAACACTTAAGACTACCTTTATCAATACAACATATCGAAATACATATGTAGGCACAAACTGATCCTGACCTGAAACTCTTACTTGGAGCCTTTCTAGAGACCTTTAAAAAACCTGAAAAGCTACGTTGTAATTTTTATGAGTTTTGCGAACTCGATGAGTGAACCATCATTGATGATTTCACCGGATGACAAACACATATCATATATTGCACAATTATTCATTCTAAGTATACATTCTACTTCCCTGTTGAAAAATCCAAGGGCTTCAACTATCCCAAAGCCCTAACTCCATGCAAGAATACGTAATCCACAGTGAACACTAACCAACTTCTGGTTTTCTTAAGACAAAAGAAACACTTAGCAGCGGGGTAAGTGGTGAAGGATATGAAAAAGCAAATTTAACTCTCGGAAGGAGTTTAATGAAAAACTCTGCGTATGGGAAGAAGTTCGGAAAAGGTGGCGATGAAGAAGGAACTTAGGAAAATCACTTAGTCTTTTAACTCTCAGGTATCAAAACTTACTCCTAACAAATAATAAAAACAACTTAACACTTGTCACTTTTCCTAAGGTCTAACTCTAATCAAG
>JANSVA010000004.1:36307221-36323169 GCA_025504915.1 Erythroxylum reticulatum
ATCTTGCATTATCTAATGTGCAACAATTGTTATAATAGTTAATAATATTTCTCTATTAACTTCAACTTTCTTTTTAAAACTTGGTCTAAAATAGATACTACGATGTAAAAATGCTCCAACTGTAAATAGTCAAGGATAAAGTTGTTTTTTTCTCTCTCATCTTTTATTGATGACTGCAAGATAAGATGTGTATAAAGAAGATCTATTTTTTTATATTAGCTTTGATTGCTTCTTTGGCCCTCTCCATGACATCATAAAAATAATTCATTGTTACCTACTTATTACTATCAGCCAGATAAAGCACTCTTACCAAAGACTCACACACTTATATTATAAATTAATATTGAGACTAAAATTTATGATCTTTAAGTATAATTATAGAGACCTTCTTTCTAACGTTGGACATGATATACTAAAATGCAATTCATTTATCATTTGTAAACATTTGTCTCAGTTGCTTCTTTATTAGAATAAAAAATTAAAGTGATAAGAAATTAATCATAAATCTTGAAATAGCATAATGACACAAATTTCTACCATTAATGAAATCTTTTCTCATCAAATTCAAGACCCATATATGATTATATATGAACTTGGTTACTTTTTTAAAAAACTTTCTGCAGAGTTTTCTCAATGATATGAAAGTATTTAGTATCTTATATATTTTCCAATTTCAGGTAAATGCAAATTGAAGCACATGGACTCCAATAAAAGAATTATACTTATTTGGCAATCTTTTTTCAACTGCTTTATAAGCATAATCATTATTAGTAATGAACTAAATGTTGTTTTCTAACCCTATTCATAACTTTATCAAATATTTGAAATAGACTATCTACATTTTTAATAAAGCCAGATGTATCAATAAAGTTATAAAATATTGTTCCCTTATCATAATAAAGCAAAAAATTCAAATAGGCTCTTGTCTTCTCTTTGTCCAATAATCACATATGATTGAACCCCTGTAAGCTACCCAAGTATTTTTTTCTTTATCCCAATAACCGTTTATTTCATAAATAGAGCCACTCATAAGTTTAACTTTGTAATCATTAATTAAAGGAGCTTTATATATCAGACCATAAGAGGCAATAACATCTACTAAAAACTAGTAATGATAAGACTAGGAAGCATTAAATAATATACCTGAATCACATCGCTATCTAACTGTTGTCATGTGTATATTATGAGCCACTTTTTTATAAGGCATTACAGATTGAAGTTTGAGCTCTATGAATTGTTTGTGGTACAAAAAAGTTAGACAGTTGTCTTCTTCTTTTCTTCATATTATCTGCAATATTTCCTGTTGGGTAGGAAAACCAACTTCAACATTCTCACTATCATCCTAACCACTAGAAAAAGAATTGCCACAACCAATTTATAGTTTAGTCTTTGCCTTTTATCTTTTTTAGTTGATGCTGTTTAAGCTAAGTTTTTGTTTGCTATTTTTCATCATAACTTACTTTCTTATAAGGCTCTACACCACCTTTGATCTCAACTAAATGCTTATTTAATTTGGTGATTTCCCCACCTTTTAATTGTATATTGTGATACAAATAAATAGTATGATTCTTCATTCCAAGAATCGATTTAACATGAGCCCAAATTGGATCATTAAATCTTCCTAAAGCTACTGAATTATTAAGAATACTTGAATTTTCTTCTATTTATTAATAAAAATAAATAAATACATGTCAAATTAAATTAATAACTTCATTATCAATTAATATAAAGAAAGTGTATTGCTTAACTCAAAACAAACACAAAGTACATCTTAGATTCAAAAAACATAGACATAACTCAAACTATAAGAATAGACATATATCTTATATTCAAAGTCAATAGTCCTAGAATCATTATTACCAACTACTAGTGACATGAAAAATATAGAATAAGTTAGATAAAGTAACAAGAAGAAGTAGAACAACAACTTCTTAACAATCATATGATGTAGAAATACAAAAGAACTTCACCAACTTATATAAATAATTGCTACACTTTTCAAATTGTAACCTATTTTTGCGTGATTACATAATTCAACCATAAACTCATAATTATACTTATTTTGTGTGATTATATAATTCAATCATAGGGTCGCAACTATTGCTCATTTAGTGTGATTACATAATTTAACTATAAAGTCACAACTATAACCTATTTTGTGTTATTACATAATTAAACCATAGCTTACAATATAACTCATTATGTATGATTATATAATTCAACAATAAATTCATAACTTTCTAGATTTTTATCAATATTACAATTTTAATTTTTATTAATATTATTCGTTCTGGTTCTCAATATATAAATCGTAAAAATAAACACATATGCACATATAAATAATCCTTAAACTTAAACTTTATATTATAAATGAATCCTTTTAATTTAGTATAATATTAATTTAATTAGGAAACTAATTAAATAAATTAGTAATGAAAGTTTAGATATGATGAAATAAAAATCTCATTAATTTATATAATTAGATATGATTCTTGAGAAAATGGTCAAAATTCACAAAATTAAGATTTAATCATTGATGTATCTCTAAATTCTATAACTAATAATGAATATAGTTAGATAATAATAATTAATTAACTCACTTTACACTTTGACATAATTAATTAATTTTGACTATAAATTTGTAATTGATAAAAATCACAAATTTCGCGTCACCCAAATGCTTAATGAACTATGACAATTTATTCTATCAAGCATTCAAGCCACAAATTTATCAAGCCACCTACTGTCCACAAATATCTCTAATCTCTATGTAGATACTAGAAAGCCACATCTTTTAACAAACATTTCAAAAAAATATGCTTTCTGCATCTTTGACTATCACCATCATCAACCTTGACTTTGTGACGGTTCACAAGATAAAAGCAGAAGAGCTGAAGCAGATGAAGCAGGCGACAGGAAAAGAAGTAGTGACAGACGAAGAAGCAACAAAGGAAGCAGCGATGGACAAAGATGCAACGACAACGATAGAGAAGATACCCAAAGTTGGCAGAGAAGCAGCAAAAGTGGAGAAGCAACATGATGGACGATGGAGCAAAAGCAGATGAGGGAGTTGGGACACAGAGAGATATATGAAGTTTATATCTGGGTTTTGCTATGTCTGTGTGAAAGGAAGCAAGCAAATGCTTTCTCTTTAGATTAGGTTTTTTGTTTAAAATTTTAATCCTTCAAAATTTTACATTTACATAACTTCCTTTGGTATTTACCAATGTTCATGGGGCCTGTACCAAGCAAAATCGTCGATACTAACCAAAACTTATGCCCTGGTACAATAACTTTCAAATTTGTACCTTTTTTGGTTGATATGGTACAACACTATACCACAGGGTGTTTAGTTTACCTGCTATAATAAATAAGGAATGGAATAATAATTATTTAAATATTGAATAGATGAGGAATAGAATAAAATATGTATTATCTTATTTGATTTATTTCTAAATATTTTTAAGAATAATGCAATGTCAATGTTTGATTTAAAAACATAATTTTAAAATAACAAAGAAATAACTAACAAAAACACAAAAAATTTATTAGTTCCCACTAACTACGTTGTTGTTGTTATTATTATTATTATTATTAATTTTGTTATTCTTATACTTATTCTCATTATTATATTTTTATAGTTAAGTAATTATGTGAATTCCTTAAGGATAATTTTATCGAACATGTTCTTTTTTTTATTCCTAACTTATTTGGAATAGATAAAGATAGGAGGATGATGAATTTACTTTTTCTTCAAGTTCAAGGAATCAATAAACTCTTAGATTATATATTTTGTATGTTTTCTTCAACAAAATAAAGAAATTATTAAGAATATATTAGGAATA
Organism: Erythroxylum reticulatum; assembly: GCA_025504915.1. Lineage (NCBI taxonomy): Eukaryota > Viridiplantae > Streptophyta > Magnoliopsida > Malpighiales > Erythroxylaceae > Erythroxylum > Erythroxylum reticulatum. Next base: position 36,311,067 of record JANSVA010000004.1, read on the forward strand.
AAATGGTAATTCCAGAAATTATTAAGAATATATTAGGAATAAAATGATAATTCCAGTCAGCGAAACACCCTGTTATTCTCTAAAAGGAAAAGGATGTTATGAAGGGCTTGCAAAAGAGTTTTGTAGAGATCAACAATGGTTTAGATCCAATTTTACTGTGTATCCCACAGTCGCAGTTCACCAATAAGATTATTGCCCTCAATAATGCTGATCTCAAGCGTTTTTTAATGTGTGAATAGATCAAAATTTATATTCTTGGTTTGACTCAACTGTTTCGGCACATTGACAATACCAAAGTATTAGAATTGCTTTCATTCTACCACATGCTTAAGAACTAAATGGGCAACTTGAGAATAGGTAATGGGCATTAAGTATTCATCTATATCGGCCTCCAGGATTTCCCGACCATATCAGAATGGGTTTACTAAAGCCTATCCAGTTTTTAAGAATAGGGAATTAAGGTCCACTTCTCAAAAGGCTAAAGGCCTTAGCTTGATCTCTGACTTGGGCCTTCATTTTAAATATCCCTATGCACTTTCATTTACAATGATGAAAATTAAGATCCAGTTCTTATGCCTGGAGCCTATGATATAGTTACATTCTGGACTTTCCGAATAATTATGCGCCCTTTTCAACGTAGAGAGAATATTTTAACCAATAAAACTGCCATTTTGTATATTGTTCCGTCGAAGTTGATGCAAACACGGTTCCAGGCTCAGACCGCATAACTACATTGAACTCCTAATGTTATGTAAAAATATACCAGCTTAAGGGATTCCATATGAACCTTCCAAATCACAATATTTTACTTGAAGCCTAAGAGAAGTAGTATCTTGTCTTTTCATACAGAAGAAGTTACTTTCTTCCCTGGGGAAAAGAATCTAGGTAACACAATCCATCAATAACTATGGATTATGAACTACAGAACTTGGTTATATCTAGCAACCATGTTGGCCCTATATATTATATGCTATACTATACACAAAATCAATAAGCTTCACCATATACTATTTTCGATCTTAATTTGTAAGCCCGTTCTCAAAGCATTCATCAGAGACTCAAACTATATCTGGATGGGAAGATGGGGTAGATACTGTTTTTTGCTACTCGGGTCTATTCTATGCGGTTGAATTGTGTTTCAATCAACGTCAAATGCTTGTTTTAGGTTAAACCTTAAATTTTTTGTTTTATCGGTTTGACGTCCAATCTAATTTTTAAAATAATGATTAATAGGCTATCACATGTATCTTTCATTAATATTTCGTTACAACAAAAGTTTGAGAGTAATTATTTTTTGTGATTTTACAATTATTATAATAAATATTGACTTAATTATCTATATATACTAAAAAATGATTTATAATATGTAGGATAATTTAGTCAATATAAACAATAATGGTAATCTTATTGTTGGATTAAATTTAAATTCAAAAATTGGATGGTAATGACATCTACTAACTGAACGATGAGTGATGGAACAATAATTTTAATGCTCTTATAGATTAATTTTTGCATAGAAGTAGACATTGTAACGATGACGAACTTTAGAGTAATTGATAAAGTTACTCTTTTATAATTAAAATGTTACAAATTTAAATTATAAAAATAACCTCTTTATAAAATACAAAAGAAATGTTGCGTATAATTGATATTTTTTCGAAATGAGAAACCTATAATAATGGAGTTGTTAGTGGACATTTAAATGAGGATGAAACATGAAATAGCATGAAAAAGTGGGACAATAACAGCAAAAAAGTGGTCGATATATTGTGATAAACTCAACCCAGAGACATTATCATTCCTCTGAACTTTGCAAATTTTCTCTTATACGCATTTACTTGCACAGTCAACTACGACGGTAGTAGGGAGGTAGGAACATAGTTCCATTTATTAGGCTTCAAATCTCAGTAGAAGTGTGGAATGTCGAGTAAGGATCTCGGAATTGAGTAAGAGGCTTGTAGAACTAGCTAGGGACCACGGCCGTCGTTTTTGGGAAATGGGACGGTGCCCATGATTAGACGCTGCCTATATCTACGGACAGAGTGATCACTTAAGAGCATTTTCCCATGTTTCCTTCCAAAGCAAAAACCCTCGACGAAACTATTTGTCCACTTCGTAATTGGGTGCTGCCAAGTGAGTGACAATGGCTGAGCTAAGTCTTCACTACATTGTCCTTCAGGTCCCCCTCTTTACCATAGTATGTCAGGAATTTGCAATTAACAAGATTTTGGAATATGACAAATTCATTAAATTTTGATCCCTATATTTAATTTAATTCATGCCCTTTTTCAAATATTTATCCAATTATTTTAACAAAAATTATCATGTAACTAATTGTTACATAGGTAATAAAATTTATATTAATCGCTTAGACCAAAATTTAATAAAAAATATAAAAAGTAGGATGATTTTTTTTTTATAGGCAAAACCTCCTAATTACGTCTCACTAGGTTGAGAGCGACTGTCTTCTTACAATAGACCTCCCAGGTCAAGCGGTAGAAATGGTAGAGTGTAAGATCCATGACAAAAACAACGAGCATGCTTCGCAAAAAAATCTGCACAACGATTAGCCTCTTTAGTCACGAAATGGAAATGTACGCTCTAGTCGTGGTGACAAAATACCTGGATGCTGTTTAAAATATTTTCATTACGAGCCCCTGCCCTCCTTGTAATTTATGTGATGGCCACTTGCAGTCTAACTCGACCTAAACTTTCTACATACGTTGACTCCATGTAAACCGCAGTCCATGAAGAATACTTATCAACTCTGTGGTTAGAAGGGTCCTCTACTAACATTGCTGGCAAAACCGACGATTCAAGTACTTTGGTGATCTCGAACCAATCCCCCTATAGTAGACAATTCAGTTGATGGGTGAATTGCTCCATCGAAATTTAATTCAAAAAGCCACGCATGGGGACTACTATGGCATGCTCTGATCCAGTTGCAAGCTATGCGGGCTATTGGAATTGATCACCTGTATTCAGATAGCCGAATAAGGATATCTTGGACTTTTATTACTTGGAGTGCTTCCTAATGCTGAAATAGATGCAGGATTCTACCCTTCCATAAGCTCCATATCGTTACCCCGAAACAAATGGCCCAATCATCCAATCTTGAAAATTTGCACAAGTTACACAAATTCGCTTGAAGCCCGGCATTAAATGGCAATGAAAAAAATTCAGATCAGTACACCATGAGCACCAATTGATTTCATACCGATCTGTCCCGTCGACAAACAGGATGAAGTGCTTTGAATGTATGAGATCCCTTATTTAATGATTACAAATTTGAAGCCTTAATTTGTCATCTTCTAGTGCTCTTAATTAATTTGAAGCACAATAGAAGGATGTCATGATCTGTCCACGAACTTTTAGGTCTCCACTGCAATTGAAGGACAAACGTCTATCATGTTCTCAACTCTCAACTATAAATGAACCTTTTGAGAATTTAGATATACTTCCAAGAATGACTCTTCCAGAGACCTGGAGAAAAACTGAATGAGGAATCAGAAAACAATACCAGGTTCCGAAACTTTGGGCGAAAATCATGGTTAATTGGATCCAAGTGGTAAAGAGAAGCTAGCAGCTAGCTTAGGTAGCCTAGCTATGAAAGATAACACAAGTCCTTGGAATAATATTGGAGAACCGCATATGATGGGAAGTAGTCATTTGGTATATAAGTGTGTCCTAAGAACAGCAGACACAGATCTTCAACCGAACCATACCACCTGCTCTTCACGTTTCTATTGCCCCATCTTTCATTGCTTCCCGAAACGATTGCAATCTGTTTCTCCTAAGATATTTGTCCCTATTCAATTATTGGTGACAAGTGGAGTGCTTCTGCAAATGTTTCAGTGAAAATTCTTCGTTCGTGTTATAATGTTTCTTTGATTTCTGGAGAGGGGAAGGAAGAGCGGGACTCATTAATGGAAGCTCGACTTAGGGGACAGCGAAGAAATTGAGATTGAACTGTTGTGGTTTGCATACAAAAGCTTATCCTAAAAGTTCAAAAGCATACCGTACCATATGGTATTATTAATTAGGTTACCAGTAGAAATTTAGAACACTATTGCATGTCATTGCATTTTTTTAACGAGAACCCCAGATTATTACTTTTGATTGTACAGGATAAGTTAATTAATCAAAACCAAAGAGAGGGTTCGATTCAAGTCACGGGTAAAATTGCTTATCGCCCTTTATATTACAGGAAAGTATAGTTAAATCTCAAACCATGATCTTCATATAAGTTAATGGATTGGTTAAGCCCAGAAACACAAGCAATTGTTTAAAGTTTAACGGTTTTGATACTACTAATAAGCCTGTTTTGTCAAATGGACAAGGTAGGGACGTCGGAATCTATAGAACATTTTGTTTCGTGGTTTACTCCAGGAAATATTTTAACGGCTTGATTACACTAATACTATATCACATCCGAACCAATTGAAATCTTTTTGTATAATAATATGATTTAGGTATTCTTCTGGGAAGTCATCGACCAAATAAAATACACCAGCCAAACTGATCTAAACAAACGGGAAGAGCATGCAGAGATGTACATTTCTTTATTTCTGTGACTTCTACCACTCTTTAGATTAGTTCGAACCATTGTTGATTTACATGCGAATAACTTACTAACTGATCGATTCCTTTTCTGCTCTGGTAAGAAATGAAAAGTAATTGACAATTCTAATTCTTAAAACTGCTGCACTTAACCACTGAATCAAGTAGCATTATATGGATGTTTTATACATAAAAAAGAAATTAATTATTGAACGCCTACATGGAAAAAAATTGGAGAAATCATAAATTATGGAACCAACCTTACTTAAAAAGCCTTACTTAAGTTGAATTCCAGCTTTATGAAGCCTGAATTAAAAGTTTCATGCACTGCTACAACTGCCAACATAGGTTATGAACCGTACCGACTGCCATTGTTTTCGTTCAAATGGCTCTAGCTTTGCAATTATGGTCGGTGTGGCTTTACTACTTATTAAAGTGAAATTTGCATGCTTTATCCTGCTCCGTGAAATTTATATGTATGCACGTGAAAAGAAACTTGAGGAGTATGCCTATTTTTCATGTACAGAAATCAGTCTGGTCGGAACTTGGAACTCAGAATCCATGAATCAAACAGGCCCTCACACAATGGTGAAATGATTGGATAGTGAGTTTTTCTGTTGGATGCAGAAAGTAGGTGAACAAGGAATAGCCAAGACCAATTTCTAGTTTATGTTGCTTTCCAATTTTGGTGAACCAAACACTGAAGTAGACCATACTGGTTTTAGTATCACGTGATGTTCCTGTTTTGCCATGTTCAACTTTAATGGGTCCAACTCCCTGGAAGTTACGCTTTTTTATGTTTTCTCTGTTCTTTTTGTTTTTTAACTCTCAGGTCAGACGAGAGACAACTAGGAAACACAGTCTAACTGAAGCTTAATTGTAGTTAGTGTTCCTTTTAGTAAAACAGAAATTAAAAGAAAAAAAACAGCAAATTGATGGTGTCAACCATGGAGAATTACTTGGAGTAATCTACATAAATTTCTGACTTTTAGGTTAAGATGAATCAGTGAATGATTCAAAAAGATTAAACCAGTTAATCTTGAAGGTGTCAGTTTGTTAATCACATGATGTAAATGGAAAAAGAACTTGGGTGTGTTGGCTACCAAGTTATTACTTGAAAGGAGTTGAATTTGTTGGAATTAGTTTTCTTGAAAAATTCATGGTCTTCTGAACTCATCAGATACTAAGATGACTATGCTTTCAACTAATATAGGTTGATGTTATAAAATATCATGTTGAAGGCCTTGAACTCACATGAATTGAAATCTGAAATAAAAAAGGTATGGTAGGGTCAGCATTTTGGCAAAAGGTAATGGGATCCACGATGCTAGTATTTACTTTGTGCTTGTCTGCCAAGACATACCAACATTAAAGTAATAACTAACAACGGCCGGTCACATATGTATATCCATCACCTTAGGGGACAAAAGATGACTGCTCTGTATTCTTTTCCATCTTAATGTCTACAAAGGAACGACCAGAAGACGTGGAGTACCAGGAGAAAATTTCCCCCCCCTACACAATGGACCAAAAGTAGCAAGTTTTAAGTCCAATTTTATATCAAGTTGTGGTTTTAAAATGAGAAAATTTAAATAAGGCTAAAAATCAATAAATAAAGAAAGATTTCAATAAACTTCAACATTGATATTTGCTTAAGTATTATAGATTTCAAGATTGATACTTACTCAAGGTAAAGTGACAGATTCACTCATAATTAAAAAAAATAGCAATTTACAAATAACTCAATTGAAAAATAACAAGAAATAATACTTCTCAACTACTACAGAAAAAATAGAGTTTGATGCTAAAGTGCTTGGTCTTTCTATGAAAGATTAAATTGTTGAAAGTGACAATAGCTTATTAATTGTACACAAATAGCTTAATGTCCTCTTGATTTACATTCAAATAAGTTAGTACCTTCTTCAATCATCAGATTTCATTTACAATTATTATTATAGCTATAAATTTTGCTTTAGTAATTGATTATACCATTATGCCTAGTAGCTATGAGATACATTAAATTACCTATGAGACTCTTTGTAAAGAGACTCATCAACCTTTTCTTCACCTCTTCTTTGAAGAGTTTCTTCTTTTGATTTATTGGAATACTTATTGACTTGCATTCATACATTAACATTTTATTAGTTTAATGTTTTTAAATATATGAAAACATTTTGTTAATTTTATCTTATCTATATTCTAAAGAAGTTTGCAATTGCTCCCAAGTAAGTCATTTCAATGACTTTTATCATCTCGTGTTTGAATTGCTAAAAAAGACTGATATTATTTCATACTACTAAGAGATTATCCACATAAGAGAAAGAATCAAAATATCATCATTTGAGTATTTAACCTATAGAGTTGATTTACTCGGACTCTTTATAAAATTAAAAGTTAGTAATTGTTTGTCAATTTATTTGTACAAAGCGCTTGAATTTTATTTCAGACCATGTAAGGGCTTTTTGAGCAAATAGACATCGTTTCCTTTCCCTTTTGTTGTAAATCTCTCAGGATACTTCATATATATTTTCTCCTAAAAGTGACCATTGAGAATGACAAATTTTATATTAAGTTGGAGTACCTTTCACCCTTTTTATATAAGTAATGTAAAAAGTATTTTAAAGGTATCAAGTCATGCAATAGGAGCACATGTCTATAACAAATTTATACCAAACACTTAAACAAATTACTTCATTAGAAGTCAAGTTTTGTGCTTATTAATGGAACCAATTGCATTCAACTTGGTTTTGAATTCTCATTTTACTCTAATAATTGTGATTTTTAAATAAGCTTCCAAGGTTTGATTATTCTCAATCATATTTAGTCCTCCTACTTTCAATTGTCTACTTTGGTTACTTTTTAATTTCATTGAATCTTATTGGTTTAAACACTTCAAAATTACATCCCTGTTATATATCATAGAGTAATTTGATACCATTAATAGGAGGATCAAACTTCTTTGCCTTAAACCAGTGAAAAGTTATCAATATGTTTTCTTATCTTCTCTTTCTTATTTCCATTGTTGCTCCTTTATAAAATGAGCATGTCTACTTACTAGAATCTTCCTAGTTTGTGGTTGAAAATTTTTGTAAGCCTTAGAGATTTTGTAGCTAATGATAATTTCAGGATATAATCTTATATCACGTTTATCTCTTATCTTCTAAGGCACATATGAGAAATAAATGCAACCAAAGATTTTAATGTTTTATAGAGAAGGTTTATAGTCATATCAGACCTTAAATAATTTTTTTTCCTTTTAGAACCTATTCAACAGAAAAAATAGTTGTTTTTGGCCAAATTTTGTCAGGGAGCCTTTTTTCATAAAACATGCATCAAAACATTCTTATAATTTTTATGTTTTTCTTCTCACTAACCAAAATTTGCTATAAATTACAAAGGAGGCATTCAATTCCAACTTCTTCACAAAAAAATAATTGTTTTAATATACAGTGCTTCTCATTGTTTGATCTCAAGATTTGAATTTCATAGTTGATTTGATTCTTAATCTATGCTTGAAATTTTGTTAGTACTTATGCAATCTCTTGAATTTTAGGAAAGTAAATTTAACATTTTCTTATTAGGTTATCAACAAAGGCAATATAATACTTACTTTTTTGTTATGATGGATTAATATAAGGTCAACATAGATTAGGCTTAGTAATTATCTACGCTCAAATCCAATTCAAAAATTTCTTTTTGGACCCAAGGACCCTGCCTGAACTAGAGCTTAAGCTTAATCGGGTCTGGATGACCCAAAGTTAGGCTCAACCTAATTTTCTATTTTTTAAAATTAAAAATAAAAATATCATTTTCATATAATTTTCAGGCTTCTATTTTGGTTCGGGCCTTGAAGCCTAAAAATTAAAAAAAAGGCTCAAGCCTAACCTGAAACCTGGTTAAACCAAATCGGACTTGGCCTGAACTACCATCTCTAACATATATCAACTGTAACTTTTTTTATGCTTTACATTATTCTTTGAAGAAGGCAACCCTTGTTTCCTTGCCATACTGACATGTCCTATAGTTTGACAAAAGTTCATTTAAAGGTGGTAAGCCTTGCATAAGCTCCTTTTCTTCATCAATAATAATTCAATATGATTGAAATGTCCCAATGACAAACTCATTTATTTTTATATATTTTCATATCAATTGGATGGTTTGTGTCACTATAATTGGTCTTTATGAAATTATTTGATTATTATTTTAATTATTGTTCCTTACATCTAATTTGTGTTTAACTTTGATAAATCGATTTTGGACAATTGATGCTACTTTATTTGTAATTTTTATTGTAGGGTACTTGGAAAAATTAGAGTTTAAAAAATAAAAAGTAGTGATCCAAGGCATTAAAACAACTGGAAAAGAGAAGCATAAGTGCAAGCATCACATAAGACGAAATGACAATGTGGAGACAACAATATGGGACATTAAAGAAGAGACCAAAATGACAACGTGGAAGAAACATGAGAGGTTCGTGTGTGGTCTGGAAAAACAAGGAGAAATGACAACGTGGAGAAGGGTGAGGTTTACGAGGGTTTTGAGTGAACATGAGAGGTGGACCAAAAAATAGGAATTAAAAATAACACATCAAGCTATACAAGAGAGGCGGCAGAATTGGCAGAATTTCTGAAAAAATGAGAGAAAAACGTCATCAAAGAAGAGGGCGATTGGACGAAGGTTTTCTACAGAGAAAGGGCATCTAGGTTTTGGTTCTCTTCCTCATCTCCCACAAATCCAAATCATCATTCCCACCTTTCATGGTTGACCACCGGAGCTTAATGTTGACATCATCTTCCATGAGTTGCCGTGGCTAGCTCATCCTAATCCTCTGATTCAATGGCAATGGCAGGAGCTTGGGTTTTCATAGGGGAGTTTAAGCTGCATTTATCTTCTACCCATTTAATTATTTAGTGATTCCTAGGTCTTAGGATAACTATTTAATTATTTGAGTTATGTATGAATTATATCTTTGAATTGAAAGATTCCTGTGGCTGTATTATTGTTTAACAACTAATATTGTGTTGATTTTGGTTTAATTTCATTACTTTGTTTTGGGTCAATACTTTGTACTGAGATTTTAGTGAATATTTGGTAATTATTCAAGGTGGCTTAAATGGCTAGATTGTTATATCAGTTGCTAATATTAATTTTGTTTCCTTAATTATTGACTAAATATTGAGCATTGATAGTATCCTTGGTTCTGTTCTACTATTATGATGGCAGTTAGCAGATTGAGATTTTAGAAAATATTTTTGTAACAATTTGAGGTGGCCCAGTTATTGGATTAAAAGCTCGATTTTCACTCTTGGTTCATTTGTTTAACTCCAATATTTGTTTGAGTGATGATTGCTTGTGTTATTGAACTGGAAGGTTGCATTTATCATTGTTAATTACTTGTGTTAGTTTCTTCTTTTCACGTTCATTCACTACAATTTCATATCACTCATTTTAAATTTAAAATACCAAAGCAAGTCATTTATGTTTATTCTAATTCGTTACAATTTTCAGTAGTAATCGATCAAATCACACCCATTCCATATTTTAGGATGCATTGCACTTAGTTACTTAGGAATTTAATTTCATTTTTTGGTTCCTCAGAAAGAACGACCCGAGGTTGTACTATATGCAATTCTTGGTTAAATTTTGAAGTAACCCCAATGTGACATCGAATTCTAGGTTATTTCACCCAACTTGTTGTTCCAAAGTTCATTTATGTTATCTGAGCTAAGAAAGGTAATGTGCTCCTCCTCCATTAAATCTAATGAAAAATATTTTTCATTTTTACCTTAAAACAATTAATGTTCCTTTGCATCCTTAATAAGGCACCTTTTATTCTCAAATAGAAATTTGTATCCCTTTTCAAGTAGTTAACCAATACTTAACAAATATTTTACTATCTGAACAACTTTCAATTGTCACTATTCCTTTTCCTTTGATAGTAATGCATTCCCTATTTCCAATTGAATTTGGAGATACCAAATCTATTGAGTTCTTTGAAAAGCTTCTAATCATATTCAATATGAATGTTGCAACCACTATTGATTAATTATCTGTTATTTGAGTTATTGGTGGCAAAGCTTATTAGCGCGACTATTTTTTTTTACTGATTTGTAATTTGTAGCTTTATTTATTATTGCTAATTTATGTTTTTGTAGGTCATTGTAATGTGACCTAGCTTTTTTGGTTTTTCTTGTTATACCTGACATCAAGTCTTTTTTGAAAATTGAAATATGGATGACTCCTTTTTTTTTTTCATAGTGATGGTTTGAAGAATAACTTGGTATGTTATTTCCTCTATTATTGCTATTGTTATTTATAACACCATGTTCAATATATTTCTTCCTTCCTTTCTTTTCTTAACCTTTTTTGCTTTCACTATTTCGTAGTTTAGCTTGTAAAGTACCATTAATTGAACCTTCCTTCCTCACAAGTTTCTCTTCACTCCAGAGCCTATAAAGCATTCAACAATTTGTTAAGGTAATACTTGAAAAATCTTTAGAATTATCTAGAGTTGAAATTATTATATTGAACCTTTTAGAAAAAAATTACAAATTTTTTTTGAACAACTCTAGAATCATAAAATTTTACCTATAAGCAATCTTACTTATTGACAATGCTGAGAAGTTAGTTTGAATATTTTTCACTCTTTTTAACTCCTTCATCTTTTGCATCTCAAACTCACTTATTAAATTCATTGCTTGTATCTATTTGACTCTCTCATTTCCTTTATACTCTTGCATGAGAAAGTTCCACATGTCATTTGTTGAATTCAAAATCATAATTCTAGTAAAGATTTCTACAACTACAAATAAACATGCCTTTGCTTTTGATTTGTGTTGCCTTCCTTGTGATTCTTGATTTGAGCAAGAGTTAGTTATTAGGTAAAGGTGGAACTTCTAAGTCCTCCTTCACAACTTTCAAATCACTTGCATGAAGATAAGTTTTCATTCTAATTGCTTCAGATAATTTTACTTGCAAACATTGGAGGAACAACAATTGTGAAAGGCATTTCAAAATTCATAATATATGACTTTTATTTTAAAAAATCTAGATTGAATTTGAGTATAGTGTATTCTTAAATTCTCATGATCCCTTAAGAAAATAACCCTAATACCAATTTGTCAAGTTAGAGAACTCAATCAAGACTAAGAATTAATAAATTAAAAAACAGAACACAAAAATAAGGAAAGAAGAGTTACGATATATTATTTTCATAATCACATCCTTAAATATACAGCCTTTAAAACTTGAATTTTTTACCCAATCGTTACTAAAAAATATCAACTAATAGACTATTCAACTTGAAAATAACAACTAAGAAAACAAATACAAGTATTTAAAGATATGGTCAGTAGCTCCATATTTACTTTTTAAAGCAATAATGGGACAAGCATCAATACCCTTTTTTGAAGTTTCTGGTGTTTCTGTTCCACAAAACTAAATAGTCAATTATAAACTGGCAACTATATAATTTTTAGACACTTATAATATGTTCTCTATATGATTAATTAATGCAAGATAAGGGTTCATCTTAAATTTAGAA
>JANSVA010000004.1:36323269-36338363 GCA_025504915.1 Erythroxylum reticulatum
AATTGACGTAAAAGAGTGAATGGCCATATCAATTAGTCTGAATGCTTTTGGAAGTTTGTCATATTCCTATAGGATTGCTACACATATCGGTTTGTTGATGGGAAGTCTACAGAGTCTTCTTAGAAAGAGTAATAACAGTTTTGCTAATGTCTTTCTATCATCCCCAATACCCAAATGAGCACCAAATGGACACGATTAATGTGTCATTTTCTAATTGAAGCAACCTTAAAAATTAAATATATTTGGGAACCTACCAATCCAGATGCTGTTTAATTTCAGGTTGTTTCTCTTCCCTTCTGGAGTTGTCATGTTTAAACACCTGAACAGAATTTGAAGTACCATCCATGCATACAATAGTCAAGATGCCGTGGTTGTGGGAGTCCGTGAAAATTGCGACAGTATGGATAGGGGACCTATTGTTGATTAACCAGAGCAAAAGAGCTGGCTTACGTGTAAAGAAGGGTTCAGCTAGTCTCGTGCGTCTTACGATCGGTGTTTCATATAAGACACTAACCTTAGTTGACCTGTAAACAATGATATATAGCTAGTGGACATGAGAGATAGTGGTGGTGATGAGGATGCTTGTTTCTTCGTTCTTATCATTTATAGTCTTCGCCTTTATTTCCTCTATTTCCTTAGTGAAGATCAGGTTACGCTCACGACTAGAATAATTCAATTTGCTGATTATCTCACCTGTACTTTTTACTGTGATGGTGTTGACACCTAAGTTTATACGACCATTTTAATAATACGTGTTCCATCTCTAAATACTCCACAACGGATAGATTGTACCGTTTTTTTCCTTCTCATCTTTAATCTTATTTCATTTTCCGGTTACCTGTATACCATATGGTCCATCCTAGTAGAGAACTAATTTTATCTGGTTTGCTATACGAGAGCCAAAGATCCCTATAAAATCCTCCTGCGCCAAAATCATAAAGACAGCACTGAAAAAAAAAAAAGAAATTCTGAAATTTGGAGATTAACAAATTTTTTAGAAGCAAACTTTTCATAATTGGTGAATATATACACTAGACGTTATGTGCAGAATATACGACATAATGTTATTATAAGACAGACTCTAATATATGTTATCTATCTAAATTAGTAAGAGTTGGCATTTAAATTTGTTAATTATGCATGCGTATGTGATTCTGAGCACCTAAGTCTGGTCTTGCTATATAGGTAATATAAGACAAATACTAGTGTGTTATGCATAATGTGTGGGGACTTTGCAAGGGAAATTGAAGTGATGTATGACATTGGGAAATGAAGGAACATAACATAAGACAATACAGATCGGATGTCCGTACGACTATGGTGACATATCATTTCCATGTTCGGTCTTTTGCTTGGCATCATCTTCATGCAAAACACAGGCCTGAAAGGTCTCAGAATCGTGTTTTTCTTTTATTCATTTTCCACTCCTTTTTCATATTCTTATCAACATGCATATTCTCTATATCCAAAGTATAAGTGATCATATAATATCTAAAACTAACGATAAAAAGTTTGTTGTATTTTTCGGCGGTGCTAGCATATCACTAACTTACTAACGAACTTGTAGAAGATAAAGGATTAGTAACGTACATTAGCCTGTTTTGTACCCTTTTATTTAATGTTTTGTTTTTCATGACTTTGCTGATTGTCAAATAGAAAAACTAAATCCAACGGTAGTGAGCACTGAACCATGAGGAGCACTCATTCACAGCCAAATGGACAATTGCTTACACACAAAACATGAGTCAAAATGCGCTTGCAAGCATCCAGGTGCAAATGGGTAATATAATTAAAACGCTCATTGCCCCATTAGCAAACTGCCATTATGGGTTTATAATCTCAATGGTTACAGGAAGTTGACAAACCATTAAACAAAAAGGCAAGAGTAAAGGCAAAGAATCAGGCTAGAAAGGCCAATCTTGGGATTGGAGTTGTTAAGTGACATACGTATAGATGATACTCATTAGTTTAATAGCATGAGTTCAGTTCGGTTCCTGCAATCTAGGCAATCACCTCGTTAAGCAAGCACTTACCTATAAGAGACAAAAAGAAAGTAGTAATGGATAAATGTTTATAAATACGTTTCCAAACGAGGGACTTAGAAGATTTATTATTGACTAATACTATTCATCTAGTTATTGTTAAAATAATTTTTAAACAATTTGGAATAATAAAATATTTTTAAAGTGAATAAAATCACAACAAAATTTTTTATTTTATCTTTCACAGATAATCTATAATGTAGAACAATCAATAACTGTAAGGTCTCATTTGGTGACCAATAATGATGGAATCAAAATAAAAAAAAGAGAGAGATTGAAAAGTGAGAATCGGAATATAAATGAAATTACTAATTATTTATGTTTCGTATATAAGTATTAGAAATGAGATTATAGAAGTTAATAATTATAATAATATTTGGTATCAAATATTAAGAATGGTAATAACAATTTTTTTACTTATGTTTGATTATTATGTGATTGATTTTGTAAATAAATAATTAAAATATTTTATATTTAATAAATAAATAATTAAAATTATTTTAATGATTCAATAAATTATTAATTTTTAAGTAATTGTGTACGATTTTTCTTATAAGAATAAAATTAAAAACCCATAATAAACTTATTTTATGATACAAAATCATTGAAATAAAATAAAATAATTATTAAGTAAATTAAATAAAGTAATGTTCAATGTTGATATTATATTCTAATAAGAATCAATCAAAATGATGTCTTGTCTAAATAAATAAACTAATCTTAAATTCTCAAATAAAGAGTTTCAATTGGGACAAAACACAACAAAAGAGAAGAAATAAAAGAAGTTGTATTTGCCCACGATTCTTTGTTTGTTATTCCTAATATTTGATTACAGGTTATATTGTACTTATCTTCGAAATAAAAATTTAGAATTATTTAAAACCCATTTCAGATTTATCCTTATCTTATCTATTACTAACAACCAAACAAGCAAGAATTAAGAAATTTAAGTTACACAGACATTCCAATGTCTTCATTTCAAGATACCAAATGTACCCTAAGAGTTAAATTAAAAGTTTATTGCATAATTTTGCTTAATTATGTTGTTTATTAATGCAGTAAAATATAATGTTTTTGCTATGGTGAGACTCTTAGAACAAATATTTATATACACACTGAAGTTTGATAGGTGAAGTGACAAAACAAGAAAATGAAAGTAAATAGTGAGAAGATGCTCGAAGTTGAGCATAAGAAAATAATATTTAGATGTAAATATTTTTAGCATGTTTATCTTTTCCGTCAATGTATGCATCTTTTCTTAGGTGTAAATGTAATTAATATAATTAGGGGATATTATGGGAGAGATTTTAGGACTGATAACATGTATATCTATGAAGTCATGTAGTGGAATACAATAGAAAAATAGAATTCATTTTCATAAAAAATCCTTTATCTTATTAGAGTCATTATAGCTCTAGCAATAGGGCACCCAAAACCTGTGCTGTGAGAGCCAATGACTGAAGGAACATATCCACGATGGTGACCTTATTCTTGTGGTGCATTTCATTTTTTAACCATTGTGGATGATTATATTCAAGTTGTTTATGTACATTTAATGGTTGAAAAAGTAAAGTTTATGAAATAATGCGAAGTTTTTGTGTAATGACTCAAATACAAATTGGAAAAATTATCAAAGTAGTAAGAAGAGACAATAGAAGGGAGTTTCAACCTTCGATAGAATTCTTTTCACAAAGTGGAATCATTTTCCAAAATTCATTTGTTGACACTCTATATCAAAATGAAAGAGTGGAGTGTAAGCATTATCATATATTGAATGTAGGGAGTGCATAACATTTTCAAGCTAATCTTCCTATTAACTTTTGGGGGAATGTATATTAATGTCTGGGTATCTTATTAACCATACACCAATAATGTTACACAATGAAAAAATACCCTATGAAATGCTTTTTGGAAAACCGCTGTCCTATGCCAATATTCATACCTTTGGGTATTTGCGTTAATCAAGATAAATTTGGTGATCACGTTAAAAGGTGCGTCTTTATTAGATATCCTCATTGACAAAAGGGATGGAAGCTATATGGATTAGATAATGGAAAATTTTTTGTTTCCCGTGATGTCATATTTATTGAGGGAGTTTATACCTTTTTGGAGAAAAAGGATAATGATGTTCACAAGTGTGCTTCAAGTTTGCAAAGGCCTAATATGTATGATGTTAATGATGATGATGTAACATCTAATGATGTCATTCCTTACTTGCTAACCAATTCTGAGTGTTTATATGATACTAATCATAATGACGAACTAGCACAACGTGACAATGAAATGTCACAACCTACTGATCATGTCAAATCAGAAGTGGGGAGTACAATATATTTATATTCAAGTGGAGAACAATTAGGAAGAGGGAATTGAGTTTGTCAACCATCCACTTGATTACATGATTATGTTTGCATCAGAGTCCTTAACTTAAACCCCCTAGATTCATTTGCACCATCGGTATCCTCAGGTACACCTTATCCTATTGCTTATTATGTAACATGTGATAATTTTTCTATAAAACATAACAAATTTCTTGCATCCCTTATAGTAGAAATTGAACCCATTCGATACTCTGAGGTTGTTTATGATCTAAAATGGGAGGAAGCTTTAATTAAGGAGAAAGACGCTTTAGTAAAGAATGGTGTATGGACTATTGAGACGTTGTTGTTAGGAAAAAAGGCCTTTTGATGCAAGTGAGTATATAAAATCAAGTTCAATTCAAATGGAACTCTATAGTGATTTAAGGCACACTTGGTAATTCATGAAAATAATCAAGTTAAAGGAATTCATTATAACGAGACGTTTGCTCTTGTCGCAAAAATGGTCACTATAAGAACCTTTTTGGCTATTACTATGGCTAGAAACTAGGAATTACACCAGATTGATATGCATAGTGCATTTTTATGTGGCAATTTTGATGAGAAAGTCTACATGAAGCTTCCAACTGGTTTTGCAGCTTTTCATCCTAAAAAGGTATGTCTATTATGTAAGTCCTTGTATGGGCTACGCTAAGCACCATGTAACTAGTTCTTGAAATTGGTTTAGTGCTCTTCAAATATATAGCTTTACACAATCTTATGCTGATTGCTCACTTATCACTTATCACAAAGGTGTAATTACTTTATGTGCTCTTGTATATGTGGATGATTTGATAATTATTGAGAATAACAATGAAGTCATTGGTATATTCAAGTCTTACCTTAGTGGTTGTTTTCATATGAAGGATCTTAGGGTCTTAAGTTATTTTTTTTTATAATTGAAGTTGGTTGTAGTTCTCGGGAGTTATATCTTTGTCAAAAAAATATGAATTTGATATTATTTCGAAAGCTATATTGTTGGGTGCTAAACTTGTAGGTTTTCCTATTAAGCAGAATTATAAATTAGCTATTAGAGACAGGAAGCCACTTGAATATCACTCTATAGCTACTACTAGTTGTGAACTTACATGAATTAAGTCAATTATACACTCTTTAGGAGTAGATCACTTGCAACCTATGCAAATTTTTTGAGACAATTAAGCAGCTATTTATATTGTTTCAAATCTTGTATTCCATAAGTGAACGAAGCACATAGAAGTTGATTGTCATTATGTGCTAGATCAAATACAAGCTGGTCACATTGTCACTGCATTTGTTCGATCTCACGACTAGTTAGATGATAATTTCATGAAGGTGTTAGGAAAATAATAGTTTATGCATCTCTTATGTAAGATAGGCATTCATAACCTTTGTGCTCTAAATTGAGGGAGACTATAAGGAAATAATATTTAGATGTAAAATATTTTTAGCGTATATAACTTTTCCATCAACGTGTATATCTTTTCCTAGGTGTAAATGTAATCAATCAAGAGATATTGTGGGAGAGATTTTAGGACTAATAACATATATATCTATTTGGTCTTATAATCGAATACAATAGAGTAATATAATTCATTTTCCTAAAAAATCTTTTATAGAGGCTATAAGGAACGATGAAGAGGACGCGATATGGTTTATGGTGGAAAGAGGGAGGAGAATTATCAAGTGATTAACTTTGATGTTTTCATATGTATAAAGCAAGTGACTCGAGAAAGAATGGAAAAAGGCTTATGGTTCAGCCTAATGTCAATGTAATTGGTTCAATTTGAATTAATTTTAAGCCGAGTTTGTATTTACAGAAAATTCAAATTTTGGGTAAATTCAGACGAATTTCACGATCTAACTTAGTCCAAAGCTTAAACTTCTTCCATATACAAAATGATTGCTTGACTGTGTCTTCCTTCTTCTCTTTCCCTCAATCATCTTTTGTGCCCTAGCTAGCCACCAGTTGCGTTCCCCCTTTCTTAAATTTCTAGTATTCTCTTCTCTCTTCAATTGTCATCTCATTTAGTTTTCTTGAGTTTTAGTAGCATAAAGTTGAAAGGAGGTATTAACATTAGGTTTCATAGTGATTTTCTCGTTTTCCTCATGTCTCATGGTTTGTAAATACTATATTAAACAATATGTATTGAAAATACTAATTAATAAATCAATTATTTTTATTCTTATTCTTATTTTTTCCCTAGCATGTTTATGTTTACGGTGTTAGATCGAATTTTGTTTAGATCAAATTTTGTTTATTCAAATATGATAAATTGCTTTATTTCTTATTTTCTCTTTAAATTTTGAATCTCTACTCTCTAATCAAAATCCCTTTATTTACTCATATAATTTCTATACGTGCTTTGTTATTAATCTTTTACACTCTTCTAGGATGTATTATATAATGCAAAGATAGTTGTATAAAATTAGTTTCATTCAATGTTTATGTGCTTATTGTTTATGGGTATTTCACTTAGTAGTTGTGTTTTCTTTTTATTGTTTTCTTATGTTAAAATCTAGGGGTCAACATTGTTGTTATCTTTTTTTCCTTGTCTAGAATGTAAGTTTGATGTTTGGCTTGTATGCTTTATCTATTTATTGTTTTTAAAATATCTTTAAAGAAAAAACTTAATAATGTTCCAAGGATTAA
Source organism: Erythroxylum reticulatum (assembly GCA_025504915.1). Taxonomy (NCBI): domain Eukaryota; kingdom Viridiplantae; phylum Streptophyta; class Magnoliopsida; order Malpighiales; family Erythroxylaceae; genus Erythroxylum; species Erythroxylum reticulatum. Next base: position 36,330,301 of record JANSVA010000004.1, read on the forward strand.
AGAACTTTTAGAGAGATCAATCTTAAGCCGTTAATTGTTGAAATGATGTTTGACATTTAATTAAATTACTTATTCATTAGATTAACAATATAGTTAAACTATCAATTCACTGAAATAAACAAGTTTGCAAATTTTATTCTCATTTTTAAAAACTCCAGCTAGGGGTTTTGTATTTGTAGAAGTGCATGTATCACGTCTACTTCCTTTTCTTAAATAATAAAACAAGCTTAGGGGGTATTTGGTGTTATAAATATACATATTACTTTTAAGGCTACTAAGATCGATTAAATTTCTAAATTGTAATGTACATGGTTTAGATCACTTAATGTTAAAATAAATTAATGAAACTGACCTTAGTTTAAATATCTCCATTCTTTATTTTTTATTATTTCTGTTTAAATATTCTATATATTGAATTGACTTCATGAGTATATTATTTATAATTGTTTCAAGTATATAAAGTTAGTTCCTCAACAATATAAGCCAACATAATAGTGATTTTTAATCTAGTACCAAATCATATACCAAGTGAAGAAATAATCTAGATTGAAGAAACCACTTCTATAAAGATAAGGTATTTAGAATCACTTCATAAAGAATAAATCAAATGATAAAGTTGACAAGCTGGAGTGTAAGTATTGCTATAATATTTTGGACGAAGGTTCTAAAGGTAGAATATATTATTTTAAAAAACATATTAATGATAATCAAGCAACTACTCAAGCTGCACAAGATTTTAAGTAAGGTAGACATAAGAGGGCATTAGATAGATTCCAAATTGTTCAAATAAAGCATCAAAATTTATTGGAGGTCTATTAGAGAACATTGGAGAACCATTAATGAGGAGTAGTGCAAAGAAGGTCAAAGAATCTCTCAGCAACTTAATGATGGATCTTTATATAAATATTGAAACTTTGCTACTTTAAAAGATTGAATTGAAGGTTATAATGTTGAATTAAGTGAATAAGCAAGCTATAGGAAAAAGAAAACATAATGTAACCAATGTCAACATTATATTGGTGTTTGGTACTATTCTTTTACTAGCTTTATAGAATGGAGAAACAAAAACAAGTCGACATTAGAGTGGTACGTGTGACCATTTCTGAACTTTTCTATGTTGAGCGCTCGTAAATTCCAAAAGCTAACTGATGTTAGTGTGGAAATTAGACTCACATTGGACTAGTGGATTAGATGTTTTATTTTTAAAATTTTTTGTTTAGATATGGATTGAATTTTTTTTTAAAAAATTAAATGTTTTTTATTAAATTATAATAAGAATGTTATTTTCCTTTTAGGAATCTATCTTTTACGTATTTTATGCCTATAAAAGTTTATCTTATTGATACAATTTAGGATATTATTATTTATTAACAAAAAGGAAATAATTTCTTTATTCTTTTCTTAAAGAAACTCTTGTTTTAGGTTCTTTGATAACTTATGATTTTATCTAACTTGTTAGTATCGATCAACCTTAGAATCTTATCACTCTCATCTTTTCTTTTTTGTAAGTGTTGCTATTCATACCCTTCATTGTGTTTCGATTCCAATTTTAAAACCAAATTTGTCTTGATAAAATGATCTTTATTCCTTGTTCATATTGGTATTGAATCTCACTAGTCATATTGATGAGGGTCATATCATAGAAGGACCTCGGTAATTAAAAAAATGGTATTACGAGGCTAAACTTTTGAATACACTAATATAATAAAAGGAAAAGGTGAAACAATTGTCGTGACCTGTGAGCTTGAGATAATAAAGACTTAAGATATTTATTGTCTCACTTTAACTAACCTTTAAGATGCCAACTTGTAATACTATTTAAATAGATATATTTAAGATTTATAAAGAACAAAAATTTTGATATTAAATATTTTATTATTAATAATGAACGAGTGACCATTACATTAGACATATAGACAACTGAAAATTAGAAGAAGGGATATATGGAGATGACAACGCATTATATTGACAATTATGGGACTTTATATAGTTAATATTCGAGTATTTCTTTAATTTTGTTATCATTTGTTCTTTGATTATGTTATAATTGATTTTTATTATGTTTTAAAATAATAGGCTTATTTATATTTTGAAGCTACATATAAGTGAGAAATTGATAATTGTATTGGTTAATTGTTTAATGGACTAGAACATCCATATGAAGCTTTCAACTATAACTACAAATAACTATATCATGAATGATGTTATGGTTGATAAAGTTAAAGGCAAGTTGCAGGTTAGGAACTTGCTGATGGATGAGAGGTTCTTCCATATGCACTATTTTATGCATATAGTGCATTTGATAATGAAGAATGACTAAAAATTTTAGAATAGCATAGCATATTAAAGTGCAACATTTAAACGACAACTATAAGACAACTATGTATTCTATGCCTCTAAGGAGTTGGTTATCGATTTCCAATAAGTTGGAACTCTATATTCAAGATACTAGAGTTGACAATTAAGTATATTGAGGTGTTTATTAAGTTAAGAAATGAAATTCTCAATAGACATATTTGTTGAAAGAAGAGCAATGGGAGTTAGAAAAAGTAGTTTGAGAAATTGTTGCTATTTTATAATAATACTGAGTTGTACTCTAAAACAAAGTATCTAACTTTGAATATTTGTTTTGCTAACATATGCAAGAACAAGCTAGCATTCAAATGAGGTGATTTTGACAATAGTAGAACATATGATATAAAAAATTGGTACTTATTGGTATTTGATTGATAATATTATAATAGTTCTTTCTATGTTGGACCGAAGATCAAGATAGAGGGAATTCAATTTTCTTATCAATAATTATATGGTGATCCTACTGAACAATTTATTGATATTACTAGACACTTCTAGTATGATTTGTTTAAGGATTATCAATCAAAATTGGATAAAAACTTAGATCATAGTAGTTCAATATCATCTTAATCTTTTGTTGATACATTATCATCAAACAAACTTGGAAGTTTGAATTGTTGTTTTAAGGAATTTATAAAAAGTAAAAAGTGTTAACATTTCTTGAAGTAATATAGAGTTGGATAATTATTTGGAAGCAGATATTGTAACTAAAACCGAAGAGTATTTTGATCTATTATCATGGTGGAAGTCAAATGAAGCTTAATATTTGATTGTACAAGTAATTGCACAAGACTTATTAATAATTCTACTATTTATAGTTGCTTTCAAGTTTACTTTTACTATTGATGATTGAATAATAAGTCCTCATCATAATCGATTTACTCTTAAATTGTAAAAATCTTGATGTATGCTTAAAATCAATTAGGTACTGAAAATGTTTAAGGTGAACTCTATAGTTTATGGTACATTAATCTTTTACTTTTATAATTTTAATAATCTATCATATTATCTTATATTTTTCTTTTTTTATTATAACATGTATAGAGAATGTGAATACAATAGAGATCATCCATCCGACTAAAAGTTTATTTGAAGAAATATCTAATGATGTAGACATATTTTAATTATCTTACATAAATTTAATAAAATTGTTGCAAAATTAGATATGATTTGCACAATATTTTTTATATACGAATGAAGTGGCTCAAGCTATTAGGAATCATAACTATAATGAATAGCTAGCACATTTTTTTTTGCTATTAGAAGCATTAGTTGATTTATATATTGTAATTTATCTTACAAACTTTTTTCTTTAATATTTTATTTTAAATTTATTTTGTTTGCTTGTAGCTGGTTTAGGTTTTTACTTGTTGATTAATTTTGCTAGACAAACTTGCTAGTGAATCTTATTAGTATATGATTCTTCAGGAATGCCTTAATCTTAGTAAGGCTTGTAAAATTTGTTTTTCAATTAAAAATGCCATATGAATAAACCATATAATCAATTATAACTTTGAGATCCTTATAATCTATTTATGTTCTTAATATTGTAAAGAGGTTATGTAGACCATAAAGCGTTTAAGGCAAGTCTGATGTTGCTTACAAGATCTATTTAGTAAACCATAATTGCTTTGTTGATCTTAGAGTCAAATTCTTTCATATTTATATATAACTTAATAAGTTTCTTTCCATTTATGTTTCATAGGATAATTTAAAAGTTCTTGATGAAATTGTATATTGAATCATGCATTAAAATATCCGAGACGCCTAATATGAAGTTGCTTCAAAATTTATACATCTTAAAGGTAGCAATGCTAGTTTGATGAATATGAAGAAAATGGAGGCTTATGTTTTTTGATAAGGGTGAGACAAAATTTCCTAGTTAGAGAACCTTTAACTTCAATTCTTCTTAATCTTATCTTGCCCTCCTTTTCTTTTACTAAGTTAAGGATAAAGCGATTGCAAGATGATTGTGGATTGCAAGATATATCTATAACTCCATAATTAAATGCCATGCATACACACAAAACATTTCATGTGCTTAACCTATCTTATAATTTATCAAGTATTTTTTTGTTTTCATTATAAAAAATTATCCATTAACTATTAAAAGCATGTTATCAATGTTTATGGAAATTAATTCTAAATTATTAAAAGGAATAATGCTATTATATGCAATCTTATTGTAATATTTAAAAAGTTGTGAATTTGTTTTAATAATAATAGTTGCTAACTGTTTATGATCTTAAGAAACGGAATGATGAAGAAGCTTCAACAAGTTCTTATATCAAGCCAAAGAAATGGTGATTTGACCTTTTATTTGCATTGTAATTAGTTTATCCATCAATTATATTTCATCTTTGTTAGCTACCTACATTTTGTACGCATGGATCATGAAAATTTAGGCGCTTCTACGAACAAGTTCGTATTCCTACATGCAAAGTTAATCAACATTATTGAACATTTATTAAGGTGTTATCTGCAAAAGTTGGATCCTTATGGCTAATAAGGTTATTATATGTATAACATTATCTAATGAATATTTTTATGAAAGTGGTTACCATTTTCAATATAAAGCTTTGGCATATCCAATAGTCTCTTACTCTTTCCACTATATTGGCATTGGTCTAAAACTAAAAAAAAAGTGATTTATTTCCCTATTACCTTTTTAATGTTATGTTCATATTTTAATTTTTCAAAGTAATTACTTTTATCACTTATCAGGATAGGAAAAACTTTTAATGATTGATTATTATTACTGAGAGCAATCTTTGACTTATTTAAATCATCAAGTCAAGGTAGTCTTACTTAACCAACCTGATTAACCTTTAAGTTGGATGAATCTTTGATCAGACTCAAGCTCGAACTGAATTATTCTGGTCCAATTGTGCATCAAGCCACATAAAGCCTGATTGGTATCAAACCTGAGCCATATGATTAGGTCCGATTGAGTTTTAAATCGAGTTTGAACCATACAGTTTAGTCCACTTATTTTAAATTATTTCAATCATCAATGATTTACACCCATTTGTTATGATTCTTCTAAATTTCACCCACACTTTGGCTCTATAAGATCTTTATTTCTATTTGCAATTTAATTATTTTCTCATTGAAAGTGTTCATTTCACTAGTATTAAAGAAAAAAAAATACCTATTTGTTATTATCATTATTAACATTTTCTATATAGCCTAATGAAAAAGGAGGTTTATCCTTACTTTAAAAGTTTGCTTTTTTAATGATGCTTAGAAATGTTGACAAGTGTACTATGTCTGAGTTCATTAAGAAGTACTTGAAAAATCAAAGGTTTAAACAATGAAATTGAACAATAGAAACATTTTTTATTTTTCATAATATAGAATAATTACTTGTTGATTAAGACTCACAATTAAAACAATGGTTCAAATTAATTAAAATCTTATTTAAATTATTAAAAAAGATTTAATGACAATTTTAAAGAGTTTATGAAATTCGAATTCAATAAAATTTTCAAAAAGTCACGACCGATTATTTAAATCACTTCCAAAAATAATATAATAATTCAATCCTATGAATTAAAAAATTAAAATAAATATGTATCACACAATTTATAATATAGATAAGTCATTATGTTATTATTTGTATGACTTACATACGCTAGTGTTTATTAGCAGTCTTTGGGTGAACATGATCTATCACATGGTTATATGTCTAGGCATGTTCTTCTTTATAATGCAAAGGTGTAGACATAGGTATAGATGAAATAAGGCTATATTGAAATGATAGAGGATTTTCTCGAATAAGGACATAGCTTAGAACGCAAGCATGTCAGTGGTTACACGATTAGGAATACAAGTGTGTCTATACTCGTGTTCCATTCTTTAAAGAAATAGTGTAAAATGCAATTTGAGACATGATTATATTCATGACAAACTATCTTACCTAAAAACACATTTGTAGTGGATTACAAGCTCTAAAAGGACTCGAGGTCTTATTAGAGTCATGTTTAAATTATGTTGAGTTTGTTAAAGGATAAATAATGTAGGATTGTAGCAGGTAGAGTTTACATATTTGTTTCAAATAGAGTTTACACATAAATATTTTTTTTGTAAGCCTATGCATAAGAGTTTACAAATGCTCCTAAGGATATAGGCTTACTAAATTGGACTTAAAATCTTTTTGTATTCTTGCTTGTTTCTTTAATAATATTATATTCTTATTGCATTCTTTATTAACAAGTGGTATTAAAACATAATTGAGGTAATAATAAATTTGGTTGCAAAGTTTGAAGTGGAAAAGTTCAATGGAACTGAAGATATTAAATTATGGCAATAAAGAGTGTAAGATTTATCGGCGTAAAAGGCATGCTAAAGGGATTGAGTGAGAATAATTCAGAAGATAGGGAGAAGCTCAACTAGGAAGAGTTATATGCATGAGTAGCGAGAACCATTAGACTATGTTTAGCTGATAAGGTTATGTATCTTGCCATCGATATTGCATTCTCTATGGAGATATGGAAGAAGCTGAAGAGTCGATACATATTAAAGTTTCTCACAAATGAATTATGTCTAAGTAGAAAATATATAAGATAAAGATCCATGAGGGAATATATATAGAAAAATATGTTAATGATCTTAACTAAATATATTGCATGTGCATGCCTTGGCCCCTCCAATATGTCAAAAGTGGTTAGCTATTGGTTGCATGCCTCTTCCAGTTATTCAACAATAATGGCCACCGATTGCATACCTTGGCCTCTTTCATTTTGTCAACAATAATGGCCACCGTTTAGAAAATTTTTTTGGACAGATGCTTAGGGATTTCAGCTATAAATAGAAGGGATGGTTGCAGACTTCAACACACCATTCCTTCCTCTCCTTTAGTCACTAAAAATAGCACAACTCTCATCCTTTTTTCAGTTGTTTTCTGTATACTTAAAAAGCCTTTTATTCCAGCCTTTGTACTTGTATACATTCTCCACATATTAGTAAAATTGCTCACCTTTCGCCCGTGGACGTAGGTCACATTGACCGAACCACGCAAATCTTTGTGTTATGTCCCATTTATTTTGTCTATCTTTATTTTCGTTACTACTTTTCGGGCTATTAAATTCAACCAGTATCTGATCTGAGGGCATTTTATCTTAACAAACTGGTATCAAAGCTTCTCTTGTTGGTCTAACTTACCGTATGCTCTGTGGTTGCCACTAAGGTGGACCCTCCACATCAGAAAGTAACTTAGATTTTTATTGTGAGTCTAAACGAGGCCCACTGGCTTGATTTTATCTTGTGGGGTCCACTGGCTCGGATTTATCTTGCGGGACCCACTGTCTCGGTTTTATCTTATAGGACCCACTGTCTCGGTTTTATCTTATAGGACCCACTACTTCGGGTTTATCTTGTGGGGCTCACTACTTCGGGTTTATCTTGCGGGGCCCATTGTCTCGGTTTTGTTTTGTGGGGTCCACTACATCGGTTTTGTAAACAAAGTTCAGCTTTGCTTATTGGGTCCACGTCCCAACTTTGTCTATGGGGCCCATTTGTAGAAAAATAATTGGAATATCAATTTTTGGCCATCATGACGATAACGAAGACCTCTATTGAAAAGTTTGACTGGAGCGTTAATTTCGGTACGTGGCAGCTCAAGATGCAAGTCATTTTAATACAAGATGGATGTGAGATTGCACTTGATGGAGTGGAGAAAAAGCCAGCAGATATGGCATCAGATATAT
>JANSVA010000004.1:36362267-36373242 GCA_025504915.1 Erythroxylum reticulatum
TAATTATTACACATAATAGTATAATTACAAAAAAATAGAAACATGATAATAAAACCAAACATGTTTTTGTTTTCAGTCTTTTATTAGAAATCTCAACCAAACAGGTTTTTATTTTCAGTTTTTATATTATAAATCTCAACCAAACAGGCTTTCGTTTTTTTAAGGAAAAAAACATAAACCAAAAAAAGGAAACATAAATTAAAAACTAAAAACCAAAAACAACAAAAAAACAGAAGTAGAACCAAACGGCCCCTTAATTAAAAATACATACTTATGATAAAGTTATTATAACTATTATCTACATTTATGCATTAGAAGAAGTTTAGTAGACTTTTTAAATAGGTTTTTTATGTTTACAATATAAATCTTTTCAAATTAATTTTCACATGTTTCTCAAAATTACATTTTGCAATTAATAATATACATAAACTTTTTAGTCATTTTTGTATTTTTCTTCATACTCTATATATCATTTACATCTTTACAACTGAAGAAAGTATGAATTTTTTAATATTTTTCATGCCAAATATAGTGAAAAGTTTAGATTATTATTATAATATTTTATTTTCATATGATTTTTGTAATTAGATTTTATTTTTATATATTATCAATATGAAAATTTTATTCGGTTTCTTAAGATTTATCAAGCATGCATGTTCTTAAATATGTGAAAATATAAAAGCTTTTAGTTTAACTTATGCTAGTTTTATTTGAACTTGAAACATATATTTACATATAAATATGTAGATAACTAATTTGTTTAATATTTTAATTTAATTTCTACAACAAGTTAATATTTATTATACAAATTAAATAATATATATATATAAAGTTATTTAAACTTTCAGTTGTTTCAACTTTTTTAATACAATATAATTATCTATTATAGACTTAATCTCTTTTTATTCATTATAAAATATTTAGGATTTAAATTTTCATCAAGAAAACATTACACTTACTAATTTGATATAAATTCTTTGTAAAATTTAATAACAAATATTATAAATAAAATAAAATGAAGGCATATACATTAGATCAAATTATTATATATCTATGTTAATGAGGATAATAATTAAATATCATATAATTAATTATATTAATTTAAAATAAATATGAAATATTTTAATGAAATTAAAAACGGTGCAGATTGTCGGGTTTAAATTCATATATTTAAATAATTTATCGTATATTTTAATTTTATAAAATATTTATTTCAAATAAGTTTAAAGTTGCAAGATATGTCATTTGCTCATTTGTGGATCATTATCCTGAGGGTACTAACATTGTTAGTAAATCTCTTTTTAATGCTCCTAAATAAAAATTTTGTGACAACTGCAAATTTTATTATATTTTTGTACTTCAGCTCTGTTTTATGTTGATAAAGGAAACTTTAAATCTTTCTTCTATACATTCAAGTACTTAGTTGTAAAAATAAACTATCATAGTGACTGGCTTGCAATTTGGAATTGAAAATGTTAAGATGTGATTGGAATTCAAATAAGTTGTGTCATATAGTATGATTTGGAATGCCGAAAACGTAGGACATGTGTTTTATGTTCGATAAAATGCAATGTGAGGATTGAACATTTTTTAGTTTTTGAATCTCTCACATTAATATCAGGAGAACCAAAAGAAAATGAGAATCAAATCCTCACAAAGCATGATATCCTCTCAAAGTTTTTGGCTATTCTACTGCATGAATTCTGATGATTTGTTGTAAACTTCTTAGGTAGTGTTTATGTTTACTTGAAATCGTGCATAAATATCGGGGATGTGCAAATGTTCATAAAGAGTATCAATCTTTTAAAAATAGGACCGAAAGTTAAACAGATAAAACAAAAGATTTAAAGTTTAAAAAGTTCAATCAGTATTATATAGTCATAAAACTAGCTAAAGATTAAATAAAATTAAAGAATTTGAAATATGATTGAAAGAGATTGTCTTTATCTACAAAAAATTGAAGTTTAATTAAAAAAGGAGATTGTTAAATGAATATTAATTGATTTATTTTAATTTATAATAACTTATTAATTTATAAAAATTGACCGATTAATTAAAAATTGACCAATTTTTAATAATAAGAACTATTAAAATAAATCGAATTAAAAAGTTAAAAATCGAACCAGAAAATTAAACAGTTCAAAATCTTTACATTTTAATCGGCTAAATCGAATGAGTTTTTTATTTGTTAAAGATAAGAAAATGACTTAAATTAAAGAGAGAAATAAAGATGTGAAAGGAGTACGGTTTAAATTAAACAAAAGTGTGACAACTGTGTAATTTGTAACGGAAAAGGAACTGCAAATATGACATTCATGATGGTGATTGTCGTGTAGGAAGAGGTGACACTTAGGGTTTCACGTCTAACGTGGTTGATCAAGTTTAATTTATAGAAGAAAATTGTGTATGCATGAGCTTATTACTAAATTGGATCAAAACGTAGTTGGCTTCTCAAGTTTATCTAGAAAAGTTTTGGTATATATAAAAAAATTACATATCACAAAGCTTCTTTCATTACGCATTTTCTTCTACCTGAACTTTGTGTTTCCAAGTTACTGTAATCTGCTCTCGTTGAATGGATTTTACGGCAGATTTTTATGTCTGCCTGTAAACTAGGATGCTTCAAGACGCTAGAAAATGGGATTGAAATGCTCAGAAAGGCCTGTGCTTGGAAAAAGGTATATATGCTTCGGGAATGCAAAGTTTAAAAGGATCAAAAAGGGATTAAACTAGATAGTTCTTCTCTGAGTTAGTAAAACAAATACTGAATCACAGCCTATTTCTGAAAAGTACACCAACGATTACCCTTTCAACCAAAGATGAATGTTTTCATGTCCAACGCATTCAGCAATTGCATAATGAATGCCAACACTGTCAATGACAGTGTTCCAGTTAGTATGTATCTGCAAGTTATTGAGCAACATCACTATTCTCTTTATTCTGTACTGTGGACGGAGCTGGTTCTTTTAGTTCGCCTGATTCTTTCAGGTTGGAGGGCTGTGCTTTGCGTCTAAAACCAAACCCGCTTGAAAATATTTTCCAGCTCCTTTTTGTTTTGACAAGCTTCTGAAGCTCCTGTTTCATGTTCACGCATTCCTTTTCAAGCTCAGAAACACGTTCCTTCATGTCAGCTACAACCTCGGTTCGATCCTGTGAAGCATCGATCTTGGGGAATCCAAGGTTTCCACAAGGATTTTGTGAGTTATCAAGATTCTCCGAGACAAAGAACCAGCCAGATACTGATGTACGGAGTCGAAGCTGCTCAAAGAAGAGAACTTGGACTATGACTCTTAGTGGCAATCTCTCATTTTGGGCTGCATGTGTGCTGGCTTCAAGTGAAAGCTTCTGACAGTTCATGAGTCTGCAAAGTTGTTCCCTCTCTGAATCTGTCAGCCAAGGATGTGCCTGGATTTGTTAAAAGCAGATACAATGTCAATGGTGCCTTGCACAATGCAATTCAGAATACTTCAGTTCTTTTTAGGAATTCATCAAGCGCAGGAGCCAGAGGAAACAATTATAAGGATTTTACAACTGAACTTAAAGATAAGACTTCTGTTACCTTCAGATAGACGTCAATGGCATGATAAATTCCATCATCAATTGACCTGGCATAGTCTGGAATAGTAGCAGCAAGCGCTTCAAATTTTGGGAGCTTCAGATTAACATCTGTTGCAATCTCAGCAAGAAATCCATCTATCAGATTTGCCACCATTGTCATTGGTGTTAGCATATCAGTGCCGTTCATATACTGGTTTTCTTCCACTATGCAAGGAGAGCTGAACAATGACGCATCTTGACTACCTGATACGAAATTATCAAGGATCCTCTGAACACAGTCTATGTCATAAAGGGTCTCCCCTGAAGCACATATATTTGGTATGAGAATATCAATAAGTACAGCCTGGTCCAGTTGAGCTCCAACTTTCTTCTCCAAACTGTCTCTGCATGATGGACTAGTATGCAATACCATGGCAGTGCGAAGTAATCTAAGAAGAAACTTAGGGGACGTGACTCCTTTAGTATTAGGAAGTAATGCCACAATCTCTTCAAGAAGAACTCTTTGATCTGCCTCAGAAGGTGTGGAAACAGCATTTCCATGGTTAGGATTATTGAAACTCGACGGTCTATTCATCAATGGAATGTATTTCTTGGCATAGTATATAAGTGACGCTGCAACAGTCTCAAGCTTCATGCCCCTTGACTCTACAGCCAAAATCAGTCTTCTGTAGAGAGGTAAGTTGAGATATGAGACATCTTCAAACCACCAATTCTCTCCTAAACCTTGTGGTTTAGCATCAGTAGATATGCCATTCCAGAGGACGATGCTTCCTTGATTCTGAGAGTCAGTCTTCCCTTCCGCAGGCAACTTAAACACTTCTGGGTCTGCACAAGCTTTCATGGCCAACGAATCGATGCATCTGGATATAATGTGAAGCTCTTCTGCATAAGATAGAACTTCTTCGCATGTTTCAAGAGCTTTTATGGAATCTGACCAATTGCTGAACACGTCGTTTAGGAAAGCCTCCGTTTGTGCAATGAGATTTGCTTCACCGTAATCTTCAGTCATGCGGAGGTATTCTGCTACGCATCTAAGGCTTACTACATTTAGAGCAGTGAGCTCTATTTTGACACCATAGCAGAATTTGGCTACAAGCTCAAATGCTTTAGCCCCACCAGGTATGCAATTAAGCTTCAAGACACATTCTGACCCATCTTCACCAGAATGCTCTTCAATTAGGTTTGCCAGTAGCCCACTTCTTGAAAGCAATGGAAACTGCAGTCCAGACATAGATTGAGTTCACCATTTCGTCTCAGTTAAGCTGAATCAATTAATGAAACTGAAAAGGAAAGTATACGAAAAACAAAATGAACATGGAAAGACAAGCACCTTGTGAAGATTGAAAGACATCTCTCCGATCTCAACAGTAACATCGCTTTGAAGGCCCGTTGTGCAAAGCCTGCGAAATTTTTTTTTGGCCAGCATGTCATACAGATATTGTTATGGAACGAAATAAATGGGAAGGAACTAAAGAAAGCAGCATTAATCTTTCGAACATATACTAGGTGTAAATCATTGATTAACATATATACATTTAATTATCAACAACTAATAACGAGTCTTATAATTGCACTCAACAAGATAAAACCAGCAGAAACTCATTACGCTCCTTCTTTCAGCATTCAAATTCCGGTAAGATTCTGTGAGCAATAAATGCAGTTCCTGACTAGAATTACATGCAAAAATATTAGCATCTTTCAAGGATATTTTGAAAAGAAGAAACTGGGTCGTACCATGTATGGCCTTCGCGATGAAAGGCTTCAGGTTTAGAGCCCAACCGCATATATGCCATGTATTTGGTGTGAACAAGTTTGATCAGAAGAATGAAGAGGACGTAGAGAAGAAACAAGAATGAAGACGAGGAAAGAGATAACGAAAGAAAAAGAGTCTCAACGTAGAATTGAAAAAGCCATTTAGTTGGCATTGTTTTGCAGCTATTGTTGTTTGTTGTTGAGAAAGAGAGAGAACGAAAAACAACTAAGCGGTAGCGAGTCTAAAGCAAAGAAGTGAGAGAGGAGACAAAGAAGCTAATCCAGTGGCTTACCTCTGAAGTAGGAGCTTTAGACTGTTATCTACATCTTTTTGGGATTTTAGTTTACTCACTCTTTGCCCATTGTCTTCACATTTTTGACATGTTAGTTACCTTCCTCCTCGCATCTAAATCCAATCTAATAAAATCTAACTCATCGTTACTTTTTGTCCAATCATTTTTATACTTATTCTACCATGTCTTTTATACTTAAGTTTATAGAAAGTTTAACGTAATGTCTACTTATTATGCCGCCCTAAAATGTAAATCTCGTGTTAAGATCACATTAATTGCTTGAATCAGTCTCTCTCACAAGTCTTTGGAACTGCTTCTTCTGCATTTTCATCAGAACTAAATTATGTAAAGTACTCTTAAAGTGATTTAGACTATGTTTATGTAAATGAAATATGTTACATGGTACGTTTGACATGTATAAAATAGATGGTTAAATGAGAATGTAAGTTTTATTAATTAAAAGAGGTCCTATTTAATCGATGATTTAATAATTTATTAACTCGAAGTTTATTCCTAACTCAATAATCATGTATTTTATTAATTAATCTTTTGTAGTTTATTTATGAAATTAATTAAACATAAACCATATATTTAATGCAATTTTATAATTTAGCTTAGAAAAAATAGTGATCATAAACCTTTGAGAGCGATACCTAGTCCACTACAAACCCACTACTGCCACTTGGTCTGCCATAAACCCACCAAAATTCTCATCCATTACTCCTAGCCATCTACTCGCTAATGTGTTATCACTTTGTTATGTGAGCACAACTATGACACTTTGTAAAAAAAACGGAACCAAAAATAAGTTAGAAATCAAAGATGAGTTAGTAATATCGGATGGATCAATAACAAGATCAAGAGTTAAAAAGTTCAAAGAAACGCTTCAATCCTATATGGACCGAATTATAAATGGCATGGAATCTCAAGAGATAATAAGGGTCAATAACATTATAACTAATCAAGTTGGACGGAATGTATAGGAAGACTTTCATTCTTATTTAATTAATTATTTTAAGTTAGAAGCATAGTTTTGGGCAACCCAATACTTGTGTTTTTGGGCTTTAGTTATTTTAGTGGGAGACCCATGTTTAAAGGTCTTTTATATATTTAAGATTTCTTTCTTTTCAATGAGTATAAATAACTTATAATAAACATTGTTTAGGGTTTAGATTGGATGAATACAAGTTCTTTAAGGGAGGATTTTCTTGTCTTCTTCTATTGCATCAAGAATATAATTCTTATCAAGGTAATCACTTTGACAAATTTCTGTTTTTGTTTTTAAATCAACCTTATTATATGTGTTTTCTTTCATATAATTGAATGGGAGTTCATTAAGGCTGGAGATTTCTTCTTGTTCACAGTATATCCAAAGTGTGTGTTTTAAGGGAAATTTAAAAAGTCAAAAAACAAAAATAGAAACTAAAGAAAAACACAAATCAGTTGCTAGCGTAAAAAGAACAAAAACCAGTTACTAGTATAAAAAAACTAGTTGCTAAAAAAACAAAAAATTGATTTGGTTGGTGGCGATGCATACTTAGGCCAAAGAGTTTTAATCTTGATTCGGTTTAAGAAAACTTTCTTTACTAACACTGACCTTGACCTAAATTTGCCTAGTGTGTTTTTGGCCTTGTTGCAGGATTATGATGATGTTTTTCCTAAAGAGGTATCCAATAGGTTACCACGTTTGAGCGGGATTGAGCACCAGATTAACTTGATACCAGGAGCTCAAATTCCTAATCATCTAGTTTACCGAAGCAATCCAGAGGAGACAAAGGAATCATAGAGGTAAGTGGATAAATTGCTTAAAAAGGGGTACGTTAGGGAAAGCATAAGTCCTTGTGTTGTGCCAGTTCTTTTAGTGCCAAAGAAGGATAGAACTTGGAGGATGTGTGTAGATTGTAGAGTGATCAACAAGCTCACTCTAAAGTATCGTCATCCTATTTCTAGGTTACATGATATGCTAGATGAGTTGTATAGTACTTGCATATTCACTAAAATTGATTTTAAAAAGTGGCTATCATAAGATTATGATAAAAGAAGCTGATGAATGGAAAACTGCATTTAAGACCAAATATCGATTGTATGAGTGGTTGGTTATACCTTTGGGTTTATCTAATGCACCTAGAATTTTCATGCACTTAATGAACCATGTTTGCGTGAATTCCTTAGTAAATTTGTGGTTGCTTACTTTGATGACATATTGATTTACAATAAGCACTTAAATGAACTTATCATACATGTAAAGGTTGTTTTAGATGTGCTTAGGAAAGAGAAGTTGTATGAAAACTTTAATAAGTGTTCATTTTGCATGGATAAAGTTGTCTTCTTAGGATTTGTGGTGACCTCTAAGGGATTTGAGGTTGACTCTGAAAAGGTGAAAGTTATCCAAGAATGGCTGACACCTAAGTCAGTTAGGAGTTTCCATGGCTTAACATTTTTTTATGGGCGATTTGTTAAAGATTTCTCTACTATTGCTGCCCTATTAAATGAAATCGTTAAGAAGAATATAGGTTTTAGATGGAAGAAGGAAAATGCATTTAATACTTTAAAGGAAAAGTTATGTATTGTACCTGTTTTGAGTTTGCCTGATTTTTCCAAGACTTTTGAAATTGAATGTGATGCTTCTAAGATTGGTATAGGGGTTATTTTGATACAGGAGAATCATCCCACAATATATTTTAGTGAGAAGTTTAGCATATCAGTTTTGAACTACCCCATTTATTATAAGGAGCTTTATGCCTTAGTGAGAGCTCTTGAAGTTTGGAAACATTACTTGTTACCTAAAGAGTTTGTGATACATAGTGATCATCAATCTCTTAAGTACTTTAAGGGGCAAGGGAAATTAAACAAATGTAATTTGGGAGGAGTATCTTGAAACATTTCCGTATGCGATTAAATACAGGCAAGGTAAGAAAAATGTTATGACTGATGCATTATCGAGAAGGTACACTTTGATTTTTATGGTTACTTCTAAGTTACTTGGATTTGAGCATTTGAAAGAGTTGTATTTGGGTGATGCTGATTTTGCTAATGTATATCAGTATATCAAGCTTGTGAACATTTTGTATTGATAAGTTTTATAGATATGAAGGATATCTTTTTAGGGGTAAACAACTTAGCATTCATGCATGTTCTATCAGAGAGTTGCTTGTTAGATAATCACATAATGGAAGGTTAATAGGGCATTTTGGTGTGCAAAAGCCCTTAAGTATGCTTAGAGAACATTTTTATTGCCCAAATATGAAAAGATATGTAGAAAGCGTTTGTACCAAATATATTGCATATAAATAAACTAAGTATAAGTCTATGCCTCATGGTTTGTATACACTTTACCTGTACCTAGTGAACCTTGGACTGATATATCTATAGATTTTGTATTGGGTTTACTTAGGACTGGGAAAGGTAGAGATAACAATTTTTTTTGTTATGGTCAAATTTATTAAAATGGCTCACTTTATTGTTTTCTAGAAAACAAATGATGCAGTAGACATTGCTAATCTTTTCTTTAGGAAAGCGGTTCGGCTTTATGGTGTGTTAAAAACCATTGTTTTAGGTAGGAATGTTAAGTTCATAAGTCACTTTTGGAGATTTTTGTGGGAAAAGTTGGGTACCAAACTTTTATTTTTTACTACATGTCATCTACAAATTGATGGATAAACTGAGGTAGTTAATAGAACTTTAGGACCCATGTTGCACACAATTGTTGGGAAGAATTTGAAAACTTCGGAAGATTGTCTGCCATTCATTGAGTTTGCATATAATCCTTCTACACATTCTTCTACAGGTTATTCCCTATTTGAAATTATGTATAGATTTAATCTATTAACCGTGTTGGATTTTATGCCTTTACCTTTGACAGAGATTGCTAGTTTAGATGGCAAGAAGAAAATTGACTTGGTTAAAACAATAGTTAAGATAGTGTGTGAACAGATTGAGAAAAATAATTATATGTAAGCACAAAAAGCAAATAAAGGAAGAAACCAATTCTCTTCGAACCAAGTGATTGGTTTTGGTGCATAAGTGAAAAGAAAGGTTTCCACAACAAAGGAAGTCAAAATTTAATGCAAGTGGTGATGACCATTCCAAGTGTTGGAACGCATCAATGACAATGCATACAAGATAGACTTGCCAGGTAAGTATAATGTTAGTGCTACTTTTAATGTTTCTGCCTTATCTCCTTTTGACTTTGATTTAGATTTAAGGACGAATCCTTTTAAAGAGGAAGGGGATGATGTGAGCATGATCATGGCACTTTATAAGAAAAATAGAACCAAAGATGAGATAGTAATGCTGGAGGGATGAATAACAAGATCAAAAGTTAAGAAGTTCAAAGAAGCGCTTCAATCCTAAACAGGCCAAATTGTAAATTGCATGGAAGACAACGAGGGCCAATGGCATCATAAGTAATCAAGTTGGGCGAAATATGCAAGAAGACTTTCTTTCTTGTTTAATTAATTATTTTAAGTTAGAAGCATAGTTTTAGGCAGCCTACTACTTGTGTTTTGGGCTTTATTTATTTTAATGGGAGACCTATATTTAAAGACCTTTTACATATTTAGGGTTTCTTTCTTTTCAAGGGGTATAAATACCTTATAATAAACATTGTTTAGGGTTTAGATTGGATGAATAACGAATTCTTTAAAGGAGGATTTTCTAGTTTTCTTCTATTACATCAAGAATATAATTCTTATCAAGGTAATCATTTGTGGTGAATTTCTATTCTTGTTTTCAAATCAACCTTATATGTGTTTCCGTTCATATAATTGATTGGGGATTCATTAGGGTTGTAGATTTCTTCTTGTTCATGTTCTATCCAAAGTGTGTCTTTGAGGGGTTTCAGGTTCTTTAGCCTTAGGGTTCCGCATCACTTTGGCTTAATTATTTTGGGTGAGTGTATTCTTCCATTGCCCTTATTTAAGGCTTTGCCTCAGGGGGCAAATCTTTAACTCCACAAAGCTCAGTATGGGTTTCAAATACCAAAAATGAGGAGCTAATGTTTATGAATGGAGCAAAGACAAGCTTGTCTGCAACGGATTCTTCTCGTCCTCCTAAGTTGTCGTAGTTATTAAGCTTAGCTAGGGCTTTAAATTTCATAAGTGAAGAGTTTATAGAAATGCATGAAGCAAAGGTAAACTTGTTTTAGGAGAATTTCCCATCTTTTTCCAAACTTCCAGGCAAATCCACTAAGGCTCCCTCTAAGACGATTATGAGTTTCCCCCCTCCCTAAACAGTCTAAGGGACATGCTGAGACACTAGCGCCACCAACGTCGATAGTTAAGAAACCTACTTCTAAGTAGGCTTGGGGTAAGTTTGCTTGCTATAACCAACCCAAGGTGAAACTTACTATAGACTCCCCTCTAGTGACTGGT
>JANSVA010000004.1:36373278-36385152 GCA_025504915.1 Erythroxylum reticulatum
GTAGCTTCCTAGTTGTCTTCTTAAATTGGTTT
Organism: Erythroxylum reticulatum; assembly: GCA_025504915.1. Classification (NCBI taxonomy): domain Eukaryota; kingdom Viridiplantae; phylum Streptophyta; class Magnoliopsida; order Malpighiales; family Erythroxylaceae; genus Erythroxylum; species Erythroxylum reticulatum. The sequence goes on from JANSVA010000004.1 coordinate 36,373,311, forward strand.
GGTCTTATCTCCGTATGTGTAATTCTAGGCTTCAATCAAATAGAGTAAGTACGGCCTAGAGAAAATTTTGTGAACTAAGGATGAGGCATTCATATTCAAATTTGTTAAGGGTATTGACATGATATCTATTATAGAGCGTAGCCTTGGAATATTGGTGGACAGTTAACGATTCTCAAGAAGTGGAATCTTGGAATTGAATTAGATATGAGGAGAATTGAAGTTATTCCCCTTAGGATCAACTTCTACTCAATTCTTTAAGATTACTAGATGCTTGGCCAATTCCTTAGAAAACTCCTTTACGTGGACACTTATATGATTAATATGGATAGGTTAGGATATGTTAGAATGTGCATTGAAGTGAAGAGGGAAATGCAACTTCCTAAGGCCTTATCTATCTTGAAACTGGATGAAACTAAAGATTTAGTGCAACCTGAAATACAATTGTCCTATAGTTCAAACCTTTTACCCAAGCCAAGCAATAGAAGCCTACTTATAGATTATTTGCCATATAATTGCATCAAAAGCTAGTTGTGGGAAGGGATAGTTGTCAATTCTTATTTAACACTAGTTAATTATGCTCAATTAGGAAATTAAAAGTTGGCCAGTAAAGTGCTAGCTCTAAGGGAGGCACCCAAGTTAAAGGAGTAATCTCCAACTCTCAGGTGATAACAGTCTTATCTTATGAGAATCAAGGTATATTAACTCAAATTCCAAGCTCTTTTGAAGATCAGGCTGCTACCTCTACACCTTAAATTTTAAACACCTCCGAAGATCATATCCTAAGCTCATATGTTCTTCAGAATACAAGCACCGTTAAGGACTAGAATTTGGTCCCTAAAGATAGTTCCCAAGTTGAAGAAATGCCCTCACCCAATCTAGATCATTATGGGAAAGAGTTCATAATGGTCCCCCTCTTCAACTTTAGGAGGAAATAAAGAAGGGGGGCTAGTAAGGCCAAAATTGGAGGTGAGAACTCCTCAACCAAATGTCACTCTTAATTTGGAACATCAGAGGGCCTAATTACCCTCACAAATAACAAGTAGTTAGGGACATTATTATAGAGAGAAGCCTATACTCCTAAGACTTTTGGAAACAAAAAAAGAGCTGAAAAGCTCTAGGTATTCCTAAACTCTTTTGGTCCTAAGTGTTCTTCTTTACTAACGACTCTCATCACTTCTTTAGCAGAATCGTGGGGCCTTTTTATCCTTCCCTAGTCCATGTTCAAGTTTTGGACTATTCAGATCAATGAACGCTTCTTAAATGCTACTTTGAGCAGTATGACTTCCTTTTTATAGTCTCCATTATTTAACAACTAATTTGACCTTTCAAAGGCAAAATTTATAAGGGTCTCTAAGGGAAATTCAAGGTAATATCCATAATTCCTAGTTGTTAGGAGGTGATATTAATTGTGTACTTCATAATTGTGAAGCAGAAGTTGGGAGGACAAGTTACAAGAGTTTGACTAAGGAACTTAGCTAAGTAACTTCTCTAGTGGGAGTTCTTGATCTCAACTATATAGGATGGTTTTTCAGTTGGTCCAATAATCAGCAGGGGCAATGGCTAATCAGGAAAAAATGAGACTAAGTCTTAGTGAATGACAAGTGGATGAATCAGCTCCCTGGGTCCTTTGCTAGCTTTTGAGCTTCGTTAACCTTAGATTAGTCATATATTGAGGTAATAAATAGCACCTCATCCATAGCTCTTAAAACCTCCTTTAGATTCCTTAACTTTTTGGATTTCAAAGAGTGCTTTAAGAAGGTGGTTAAAGCTAGATTGAATCATATAACTAGTAAGTTTTGCCTACTAACTTATGTGCAAGTTAGGATTAATCAAGTAAGGCCTTAAAGATCATCAAGGCAGGGTCTACGGGAATACTAGCTTAAGATTACAATCTACCAGGGAGTCCTTAAGTAAAGCATATGATGAGGCATACTTGAAACCTAATGAACAACCCTAAAGTTCCTTGAGAAACAATCTCTTAAGGGCTAAACATAAGCTCTTTAAGCTTATAATTCTCTTTTGAAACAAAATGAAAACGTAAACTAGTTTAATGAAGGGGATATCAATAATAATTTCTTCTTCAGTTTCATCCTAACTAGAATAATCATGATCCAAATTATTTATCTATTGGATTAACAAGGTAAAATTTTCAAAGATAGATCCCAAATAGGTTAAATAGCTTTCAATTTCCACAAGGATCTATTGGATACAAGCTAACTGTTAGCTCTTTAACTCATGAATTAAAGCAATTCATTTATTATCCCATGAGTTTAAATCAAAAAGCTAGTCTTATTAGGCCTTTTAATGCACAAAAGATCAAAGAGGTCCCATTTAGATTGAATCCAAATAAAGTGCTTGGATTTGATGGTTTTAACACATAGTTCTTTCAAAGAATATAGAACTTGACTAGGATATTAATTACTGATACTGTGTAGGAACTTTTTAGGAGTGGGAAAATCCTTAGAGAGTTAAATATAACTTATGTGTTCTTGGTCTTCAGGATCAAAGAACCGTAACTCCATATATGACTACCACCCAGTCTCTTGCTATAATAACATTTACAATTTAATAACTAAACTCTTAGCAAGCAAACTCAAAGAAGCTCTCAAGCTAATCATAAGTCCAAGTTAAGGAGCCTTCATCTATGGGAGGTCTATTAGTGATAATATATTACTAGTACATGAGCTTTTCAAAGATTACAACACTAAAGTGCCAATTAAAAGTTGCGCTTTAAAAGTAGATTTTGCAAAACTTTTAAATCCTTAGATTGGGATTTCATATTTCATTATCTCCAAGCATTTGACTTTTATAGATGGATTAAAGCACACATAAGTATAACTTCCTACAGTATTCTAGTAAATAGCTTGCCTTCTAAATTCTTTAAAAGGGCTAAAGACAAGGTGATTCTTTTCTCTTTATCTATTTACCATAGCAATTGAAATACTCTCTAGATTGTTAAAATACAAAATAGATCCCAATGAAAAATACTTGTTCTATCATAAGTTAAAACCCTTTTTTCTGCAACTAGTGGTGAGCTTTCTCGACCAATTCTTAAGACTTTCAGGTCTAAAAGTTAATAGGGAAAAAAGTAAGATCTATATTTCTACTAATTCTTAACATATGAAACTGCTTAGCTTTATCTCTAGTCTAAATGTAAATAAAGCCCCTTGTCAGTACCTTGGAATTCCAATTAAAACTAAAGAGCCAAGATATTTAGACTGCTTACCTTTGTAAGAATCTATTAGAAGCATGGTTAATTCTTGGCAAAATGAAACCTTGTTAGCTGCAGGTAGGTTGCAATTAATTGTATCCATCCTGAGGAACTTACATAGCCGCTAAAGCTCCTATCTAGTACTACCAAAAAGAATAACCAAGGAAATAGAGAAGATTATTAGGAACTTTCTATAGTAAGGGAAGTTTGATAAATCAAAAGGGGAAAAGATCAAATAGGAAGTCTTATGCCTTCCCAAACAAGAAGGTGGATTGGGGTTGATCTCCTTTCAAACCATAAATTTAAATTTAATTGCAAAAAGGACATTAAGACTTTTTAACAATAGGGAGGTTCCTTGATCTAAATGGGTTTATGAATACTACTTGTTTGGGACTAGTTTCTAGCAGTTTAAAATGAGTGGGGAACATTCATAGTCCTTAATACATATGCTAAGACTTAAAGTGAAACTTCACTTTTCCTTTAAGAGTTTGATAGAAAATAGGGAACACACATGGTTTTGGTTTGAGAATAGGTCTAACCTAGGGCCTTTACACCTTAGGCATGATATGCATGCCTTTACTATAAGAATCCATCCTCAAGCCGAGTTAAGTGACATAATTTTGGAAGGGAATTAGAGATATAACTTCAGAGGTGCTAGTAGTCTTCTTATCAACATACCTACCTAGATGGATAGGGTGATTTGGTTACAAAAGCCCTTCTAAAGATTTACAAATAGTTTATGTTATGACTTGTTTAGACCACATTCTTTGAAAGTTCCCTAATTTCATCTTTTTTGGTCTAAACTTCTTTCCCCAAGTCTTCTTTTATTAGTTGGTTAGCAGTAAGGCAAAGACTTCAAACAAAGGATAAATGCAATGGTATTCAGACAAACCTATGTTTACTATGTCAAATGGCTGTTGAATTAAATGCTCATTTTTTTTAATGCACTTACTCATAAATAATTTGGTCGAAAATCCAACATCGAATGCATATAAGTTGAAATAAGAGGTAATGGCCTTTTATTATGGGTAGCATTGTAGGGAAGGCCAAACTTATGAAATAGGATTCTTATATTTTCCAAACAACCTTCATTTTCTCAATATATGCTATTTGGATGGAAAAGAACAATAGTATTTTAAAAAGTCCTAGCCATGGATAAATATGCAAAGTCAATAAATACAATCTTTTGGATTATAAAAATTCTTACAACAAACAAAGCACCCTTGGAATCACTGCCAAAATGAAGAATCGTTAGGAATTTGACTTAAACTCCTAACTATAGGCCTTCTAATTTTGTACACCTCCCTTCTCGGTTATCTAATTATGTAGCAAGATAACAGGATCCCTATCAACAGATTACATTAAATATATCATAACCAATTACACAAATTTCACTTTAAAAACTATTAAGTTAAGATATTAATATGAATAAAGAGTTATATAAGAGTTTTTTAGAAAATTAGTTTCTTTTTAGTTTATCAAAATTATTAATTTATTTTATTAACTCAAAATAAGGTAATAAATAATTATTATATAAAAAATTTAACAAATATTTAGAGTTGAATGATGTTTAAGATAATAATGGATCGTTTTGTCCACAAGATTCTTTAGTCATTAAACAAGCGACGTAAATCCAAACCATTCGGACTGAATTAAGTCGAGTCCAAGAGATCAAAATCTTATCAATTTTAGTTTTGTCTATTGAATTCAGGATGGATCAGATTGAATAAAGTTTAGCTTAAATGTCATCCCAAGATGACCCTAAAGGTTTAATTATAAATGTGTTAAACCCTCCTTGAAGATTGGACAAGAAGAATGGGGAAGCTTAAAGTGTAGGATTACTTGGAAGAGAGAGAGAGGAAGTGTCAACATTTGTGTCTTTTAGGTAAAGCCCACATTTTGTCTTTTGTATCCGTTGAGACTATGCCTCAGTAGCTTTTACAATCAGATTTTTCTGATTGCAACAGTTTATTTAACTAAGTCTTGGTTTGTTATGATTCTCCTATTTGTTCTACAAGTAATTATGCCAATAAGTTAGAGATTGCTAATTAATTATAGTAGGTTTTATGTTGTTGTGTTAGCAACTCAACATGTATAAATAGCTCTTGAATTTAATGAATTAATGTAGATTATTGTAGTACCATTTCTTAGACTTCATTGTCTTCATTCTTTTAAAAAGTCTTTAATTTTCATATTTCAAGTTAACAATTTTTCTTTTTTCTTGTGGCTATCAACTTGGTCAGAAATCTCACCTCATTTCTTCTTACCTCATTACTTGCATTAGTTGCTTAAAATGGCAGGAAAGTATTTCAACTTGATTTCAAATCAACTCTTCTCAACTGTCAATTGAAAGAGCAGGAACGTAAAGTCCTTTTAATAAAAAGGCTTTGTATGGTGTGAAGCAAACTCAAGGTCTTAGTACGGCAGAATTAATAAGCACTTATTGAGCTTAGGCTTTGTAAAAAGTGAGTGAATTCACTCTCTATGTTAAATCTTATAAGTCTAACATATTGATTGGTTATTGATTGTTTCTTGATTGTTTATATGTTGATGACCTCTTGGTAATATGAAATAATATTGTCCACATCGAGCAATTTAAAAAGGAGATGATGAATGTCTTTCAGATGACAAATATTGTAGAAATGGCGTATTTTCTTGGCATGGTAGTTAAACAAGATCAACATGAAGTATTCATTTATCAAAAGAAATATGCTAAGGAGATTCTAAAAAGTTTTCATATGAATGATTGAAAATCAGTTAGCACTCCTACAAATTAAAAGGAAAAAGTCAGCAAAAAAGATGGTGTATAAAAGATAAAAGAAGCTTATTACAGAAGCTTGATCAGGTGTCTAATGTATCTCACAACAACAAGGCCTGAAATTTTGCAAGTTATGAGTGTTTTGTACAAATTTATGCATTGTGCAATTGAAGAATATTTTAGAGCAACCAAATGAATACTGAGACATGTCAAAGGGACTCTTCATTTTGGAGTTAAATTTTGTTATGTTGGCAGTTATATACGAACAGCCACATATGTATCTATATATAAAACTTTCGTTAGTTTTCTTCTCTAATATAAAAGGAGAAAGTTGGTTGGTTTTATTTGATTGTTCAAAAGATAACGAATATATTAGAATCCAAATAAGTTTTGGCTCTTTTTTTTACGCTCTGCAATTTTACTAAATCCAGAGAAAAACTTCCTTTATCCTTTCTTATGTGAATCACACCATCAAGGGTTAGAGTTTGAGTTAGTAGCCAATTGTAAAGCATGAATTATCAAACAGAAAATTAATCAACCACTTCCACATTAAGATTAGTCTTTTTTTATAAATCTACATTGATATCAGAGTCAAGTTTTACGTTTATCATTGATTTGCGTATTTTGTTATGTTCATATATTCTCATGGGTTTACGTTGAAATTGTTTTTAACGAAACCCAGAAATTTTCGTTTCATATTGTTTACGGGTATGAACATCATTAAGAAAGAAGAGTGCATTTAAGACCAATGTTAAAAGCATGACAAACAATTCCTTGGCTTTGTCAAGTTACACACAGTAAATGAATTAAATGTATGAATAACAAATTGTTTGTGCATGAATACCGACAATCTCTTGGCTTCACTGTGATAGTCTTGTCTTTAATGTCTTTCAAACATTAAATGCATTTAATGAGTGTTGTAGCATGAATCAATAGAAAGTAACGTTGGAAAAGGAAATTAGTGTGCATGAGGGAAATGGAAAAAAATCTCCTTGATTTTCGTGTTTGTATAGTAATACAAAAGGAGAGGTTTTGTGCGTGATTATACTGATATTCTTGTCTTTATTACATGTTAGAAGTTACGGTATGCATGAAAACTAAAGTAGTTTTTCTTTTCCTCAATTTTTGTGCGAGATTTTAAGTCTTTATTACATAAAGAAGAGCATTGGCTTTTCTGTGAAACTTTCACAGTGAAGGCTCCTTAAATGCATGTGTAACCTCTGTACAAATGCATTTAATGGTTTCACTGTAAAACATCCACGCTGAAACTTCTCAATTTTTTTTGGTTTGTTTCAAACGATTGTGCGTTAACGGGTGTTCATGCACAGTAAACGTTCATGCACAGTAAAAACTTTTTGATAGAAGACCGAAAACGTTCTTATAAGTATATACCTTTATGTAAATAAAGTTTTGCTTGTACTGTTTGTGCATTTACAAATGTGCCATAAAACTGAAACATGTGTGAGCTTATCAAAAACATACTTGTGTTTATATTGATAAACGGCTTTATTTGTAAATAGTTTTTTTTAAGTGATATGATCACTAATGTTATTAAAACAAATTGTTATAAATTTATGAATGCTTTTTTCATATAATATAATTTAAAATATTCCATAAATATGTTTTATGGGTAATTTTGTATTATATTTAAAATACTATTATATAAATGAGTTTTATATAATTTTTGTATGTAAATTTTGTTTTATATGTATTAAATTTTTATTGTAAATTAGTTTTACATATAAGTTTTTTTTTGCATCTTTGTGATATGTCAAATTAAAATAGGTTAATTAAATTATAGAAATTCCTCATTCATTTTTTTATGAGTTATATAAATTTGTTTTATGTAAAATTAAAATAAAAATGTTAATATGTTTTTCATAAGAATCGGTTATGTTAATTAGTTTAACATATAAAATATATATAAATATATACATTTTTTTGAATATGTTGCATGTAAATAATTAATAAAAAAATTCTAATTTATGTCATAAGTGATGATTATGAGCTTAGTGAAATTTTTGATCTTATAATATGAATGATGTCATTTTTTGATAATTTAATTTTTTGGATATGTGCCTTATATCATGTTTATATATACTTATAGATATGGCAACTAAAATCTTGATCAGTGATTTGTCCATCAATGAAAAATTGGATGGGTCAAATTATGATATATGGCAAAGGAAGATTCAGTAGCTTCTAAATGAACAACAATTGCTCGAACATTTGACTATAATAATGACTACGCCTTCAGTCAAAGACAAAGATGGAAATGATATTGATACTGTTAGTGAGCAATATCAGGCATCCTTAAAGGCTTATGTAGATTGGTCCTAAAAGAATCGTAAGGCATGTTATACTATGTTGTATTTCATGCATGATGATTTAATTGGAGAGTTTGAGGATTCTGCCACTGTTAAGGATATGTGGGACAAACTTAAGATCACTTTTAGTCAAACATTTGCTACAAGGCTTTGTGCTTTGCACCTCAAGTGGATGAACTACGAGATTAATACGATTCGTACTATGGCTGAACATTTACGAACCATGAGTGCTATGGTTCATGATCTTAAGGCAGCTGGCCAGGCTATCTCTAAAGAAGACCAAGTCCTGAATGTGAATCGGGCTCTTTCAGATCATATTGAGCACTGGAAGAATGTGAAACTTGTTTTGACACATAATGAAAATGTCAAAACCCTTTCAGAGATCAGTAGGCACCTTGAAATGGAGGAGGATCGCTTAAAAGCATTTGACTCCTCCAATGTGGCTCTTATTGCTAAAAGTAAAGGACTAAAGGTCAACAATGCCAAACGAGGTAAAAGAAAAGGATCTCAGCCTCCTCAAAGGAATGGACCAAGAGTCATTTTGTCAAGAAGCAAAAGGTTAAGGGCCAAGGAGAGAAAAACATGACACGTGTGAAGTGTTATAATTGTGGAAAGAATGATCATTTTGCTCGGGGTTGTCCTGAATCTAAGAAGGTACCTTTCTTATCCATAATTCCTAATTTATATGTTTGTTCTCATGCATTAGTTGCTAATTCTCTTCCTAATTGGATTGTAGATATCGGAGTAAGCAAGCACATAGTTCGGGATCGAGATAGATATGTGGACTTTCATCAGTATCCAGTGGGTCCACAAACTATCGTGTTAGGAAACGGTAGTGAAGAAGATGTCCTAGGAATAGGGACATATCAGCTCAAGTTACGTGGAGGACATACTTTGCTCCTTCACGATGCTCTCTATGCACCCGGGGTGCGATGTTACCTTATGTATCTTGTAACTTTAATAAAATCAGGATTCGTTTTTAATTATAATCATTATGGATTGGATATTATGTATAATGGCAATATTTTTGGCCATGCTACATTAAAAAATGATTTTCTAATTGTTGATTTGGATGCTTGTTATGATAAATCATCTTCTGTTTATGTTTCATATTTTGACCCCGATTCTGAATTTGTTAAATGGCATGCTAGACTTGGTCACATTAGCCAAGATAGATTGAGTAGGCTAGCTAAAAAAGGTCTTTTAGACTAACTCACTAAGGTTAAGTTGCCTAGATGTAAGTCATGTTTAGCTGGTAAGGCTATCGCGAAACCCTTTGGTAAGGCTTCAAAGTTGTCTAAACTTTTAGAGCTTATTCACTCTGATATTTGTGGACCCATGAATGTTAAGGCACGTCATGGGGCAATCTATTTTCTCACTTTAATAGATGACTATTATCGCTATAGGTATGTGTATCTTTTAGCTCATCGTTATGAAGCGCTTGATGTGTTCAAACGTTTTGTGGCTGAAGTTAAGACACAATTAGAAAGAAGAGTTAAAACTCTTCGGACCGATCGTAGTCGAGAATATCTATCTGAGATGTTCAAAGATTTTTGTGAGAAAAGGGGTATAATAAGACAGCTAACGATTCCTCGAACTCCACAACAAAACGGTGTTGTGGAGCGTAGAATTGCTTGACATGGTCAGGTCAATAATGGCACAAGCTCATCTTCCAATTAGTTTTTGGGGAGATGTGTTGCTCACGATAACTTATATTCTTAACCGCGTACCAAGTAAAAGTGTACCCGCTACGCCATATGAGTTATGGAATGGAAGAAAGCCCTCTTTAGATCATTTGCGCCCATGGGGTTCGACTGGTTATGTACACAACCCAACTCATAAACATGGGAAACTTAGTCCAAGAGACACTAAAATGGTGTTTATAAGATACCCCGAGCATTCTAAAGGATATGTTATGTTTGATGAGCACCCGAATGGTGGCATGACGGAAGTTGATTCCTGTAATGTGGAGTTTCTTGTGGATGAGTTCCCAAGCATAGGTGAAATTAAAAAGGACCTAGATTTGTATGAGTTACAACCAATACTCTCAGTGAGGGGGAGAATTTAGTTACTTACTAATTCACCGAGACTTTTCCTGCCCAAGAGAACCAAATCGAGAATGAGGTTCGTCTTTCATCTCTAAGCCAAGAACCTGTAGATAGTCTACATGTTTAAAATCTCACATCTCAAGGGGATAGTGGGATTGGTTCTCACCATAATCCGGACCCACATCTCCAAGAGTTAGGGAAGAGATGCTGAATTAGGGCAGACAAATGTAGGTCCCAGACTCAGAAGAAGTGAGCGTGGAAGAATTCCTCGACGATATTTTCAAATCTTAGAGGAAACATTCCTTTGTACTCCTTTGGAAATAGAAGAACTAGTCTCTTTTCAAGAGGCTATTGATTCACCTAACCACATAGAGTGGATGGATGCTAGGAGGGATGAAATGGACTCAATGATACGAAATCAGGTTTGGGAACTAGTTGATCTTCCGCTCCAACGAAAGTCAATTGGAAACAAGTGGATTTTCAAAATAAAACATAAGGCGGATGGAACGATTGACAAGTTCAAGGCCCATTTGGTAACGAAGGGCTATACCCAAATAGAGGATATAGACTATGAAGAGGCATTTCTCCTGTGGTGAGATTTGCCTCTATTCGCTTGCTTTTGACTCTGATTGCCCATTTGGACCTGGAGTTGTTTCAAATGGATGTAAAGACTGCTTTACTAAGTGGTAACCTTGAGAAAGAGATTTATATAAATCAACCTATTGGTTTCGTATCAAAAGGTCAAGAAGACAAAGTGTGTCGTCTTAAAAGATCCATATATGGTCTCAAACAGTCTTCCAGATCGTGGTGTTTCAAATTTCATGAAGCCATTACTTCTTTTGGCTTAGTCATGGTTTCAGAAGACCATTTTGTGTATGTCAAGAGAACAACAAGTGAAATTTTTTTTCTCACTTTATATGTTGATGACATATTACTAGCCGGCAATAATATGGAGATGCTCAAAACCACTAAAGAGTGTTTATCCTCTATCTTTGATATGAAGGACATGGGTGAAGCTAGGTATGTCCTAGGTGTGGAAATAATAAGAAATCGTCTCAAGAAGCTTCTCAGTTTAAGTCAAGAAGCGTATATTAATAAAATCTTGAAACGTTTTCGAATGCATTATTCCAAACCCATTGGCACTCTAGTTGAAAAGGGTCTTACCTTGAGTCTTAATCAATGCCCTAAAATAGAGAAGGAAAAAGAAAAAATGAGTAATGTTCTCTATTCTAGTGCTGTAGGAAGCTTAATGTATGTTATGTTATGTACACAGCCTGACATTTACTTTGCGGTTAGTTTGGTAAGTCATTACCAAAGCAACTCAGGACCTGCTCATTGGTAAGCAGTCAAAAGAATTTTTCACTACCTTCGTGGTACTTCAGACCTAGTCCTTGGCTATCAAGGCAGGGATTTAAGGTTAAAGGGATATTCAGATGCCGATTGGGGTGGTGACCCAGATGAGTCTAGGTCAACCTCAGGATATGTTTTCACCTTAGGG
>JANSVA010000004.1:36385252-36397868 GCA_025504915.1 Erythroxylum reticulatum
ACTGGTTCTTTAAATGGTCGCACGCTCCATTCTCAATATGACACGTGAAATTTTAGAAAGAAAATGTAACTTGTGGCCTATGTGGCCGAGTGGGAGTTGTTGACAGTTATATACGAACAGCCACATATATATTTATATATAAAACTTCCGTTAGTTTTTTCTCTAATATAAAAGGAGGAAGTTGGCTAGTTTTATTTAATTGTTCAAAAGACAGTGAGTACATTAGAATCCAAATAAGTTTTGGCTCTCTTTTTTACTCTCTGCAATTTTGCTTTCGGAGAAAAACTTCCTTTATCCTTCCTCACGTGAATCATACCATCAAGAGTTAGAGTTTGAGTCGTGAATTAATGATGACTCTAGTAGCCAACCGTAAAACGTGGATTATCAAACAGAAAATTAATCAACTGCTTTCGTATTAAGGTTAGTCCTTATTTATAAATCTACATGTTATAATCAGAATTTTCATTTTCATGGTTAATCTGACAGTAAGTGGGGAGGGTCAACTGGTGATATAAGAAGAACTTTTGGGTATTGTTTTAATTTTGATTCATGAGTGTTCTCTTGGAGTTTTAAAATCCAAGAGATTATTGACCAATCGACAGTTGAATCCTGTAATTCTAGACCTCTTCATTACATAGGGTTTTGAACTCAAATCTTACATTGGAAGGGAAGGACGTAAATGTATCCATCAAGATCGAGGCTCGTAGGCTTAGTAAAGTCTTTTGTTTTACCATTTGTAACTTTGTACTATCTTATGGACATGCAAAGTATGACGTCAAAGCAATAAACATTTTGAGAAAGTTCGGCAAACATCGTTACAATGGGATGCATGTAGTTCATCACAGAGCGATCTGAACATTACGTTTCAACTGCTGGATTGTGGCATTAGTAGCATACAATGCCAACCTGAGATCGAAAGTGGTGTGTCTACTTGTTGGTTCATTTTCATTTCCTGAGAGCTTAAAAGGGTCTACAGCTGATAGCTGGTAGATTCAGGTATAATTAGGATTCCTAAACTTAGCAAGCTATACACAGTTTCCAGTTCTTGTTCATACAGAAACAAGAACCGAAAAGGGCAAAAATGACAAGTTTCTTTTCAGATGCTTGAATGCAACTCAAGACACTTCCCTTAAAATCATTCAACCATGATAAATCCGCACCACATGCACTAAAGCGAAAAAAGTTTCAATTATCAGGACATTTAATGGGCAAGTAGGTAAATGCCACCGTGTTTAGTGTTGTATTGTGCATTTCCAAACTTAGCATCTCAGTATTATGCGGCATTTTATACTTTATAAAAGGACGATAACAGAGTCAGAAAGTGCAAGTTGTTTTAGCATAGGACATCTTTAATGCCCCATAATTCAAAGAGTTGCGTGGGAGAGAGGGTGGGACATTGTACTGTAAGAATAAAGGGATTGATCCTAACAGACACCATGAAACGAGATTAGGAAACAGAATAAGCTAACACATTAAACAGTACTAATATGTTAGGTCTCTATTTTCGTGACCCTCCTTGTTGGTGGTCTTGCTTTCAGATATAATGTTTTGATCTTCTTTAGTTTGATTTGATGGTTAAATGCACAAGTTCCTTACCTCAAAAGTGCATTAACCTTAGGTAGTTCCTTAGAACATGGAGTTTTCATCCAAGTTTGAGCTAACCTCAAAATATCCTTAAACACATAAAACGAATCTTGGCAAGAGTGAAATGTTCAATTTATCTTTTTTCTAGTCTCAATTAATTTGTTGCCAATGAGGGTGGACGGAGGAAGACCACTCTGAATGTTGAAAGTGGGGCACGCAGGATTTTTATTTGGTGATGTGTAATGGGTTTTGAGTTCTAATGATGATGCTCCAAGGTGAAGAGTGGGCTCAGAGGCACGTTCTGGCTTTGGTTGGTGTTTCTTCTCCAACCACTATTTTGCTTGTTCCATCCCACGTCTTTAACTAAAGGGTAGGCCCCTTTACAATTGCAGCTAATGTTCTTGATTTAGTTCATCAATCTCTTTCAATGTCCTTCTGCAGCAATCTCTCTCTCTCTCTATTTGGCCCTCTGTTCCTTAAAAACTGTTTTGTTTTGATAATGCCGACTTTGGTCATTGCTGCATTTGAGTGCTACATTATGAGGGACTGCCGACGATAGATAACAAGGCTAATTATTCATCCATTCACTAATTAATTAAGCAAAAGATCGTAAATCTTTCTTTTAGTTTTACACTTTTAAAAAAGATTCATATTATTAAAAATTAATTGATTTTATTAAAAAAATTGGAACTTTATTAAATTTTGTAATTTTAATTTGAACTTTAGAAAATAGTAATAAAATATTTAAATTCTTAATCTTTTAAGAAATAACTTGTTTTTAAAACTCTCATTGATAATATTAACAAAAATAATATATTTATCATATAATTGATACTCAAATATCAACTTTATGGAAAAGAGTTTTGATATGTGAGGAAGATTTTAGAAAATTGATATACATATATTTAATATTGCATCATTAAGTAATGCCCGTGTACTGGACTGTTGATTGGTGGTCAAAACGACATTGAATCAGATAATATTAAATCCTCGGTGTTCATATCCTTGAGTTTAATACGTGCTTAATTGGCTATTAGTTGTTTGACTACCATACTTTTTTAGACGGTAGCACTATTCTCTCTAGTATTTATGCATTCTATCTTCTATAATGTATTCTTGTTATTGAAATTCCTAGCAAAAGCTAAGCAAGAATCGGGTCATTTCTAAATTCTTTCTTCTATAAAGAATCTGCGACAATGAAGTTAGAATTAATTGTTCAACATAAAAATTATTAAATCTCATTCAGGGGTATATTTATACCTTTTTTTTAAGAGAGTGAGGAAAGCAAGAAACAAAATGTGAAAAACAGTTTCAGTTAGGCATTGACTTCTTGTACAAGGGATCTTTTAACTAGGGTTCAACTTATCTAGTTCATGACTGTCTTCCTTTAAGAGCAAGCCCTCACTTCACTTAACAACCACTTGCATCAAGATCTCACCATTGTCTTCATTACATTACTGACTTTAATCATATATATATTTGTATAAAGTACCTTGAGACTAATAACTATGGCCCTAGCAGGGAATAGGGAATGAGTATAGGACTATTATATGATTTAAAAGAAGCAGACAGGTGAATAAGAAATTGGAGTGGACAGGTTCCTTAAAGATCTTTGTTGTTTTGCTGGCTTCCGAAGATGCACAGGTTTCTTCAGATCCGAAGAAAATGGTAAGAAATCTAAAATTGAGGGTAAAATAATAGATAATTAAATAGGTTATTATAATTATTACATAAATAAATATAGAGTCCTAGCCAATGAGTAAAATTGAACAATAAAGTTCGTAGCTTCAAGGTCCTTTTTCCTGTTCGTTCAGTGTTTTGTGTGTATGTGTGTGCTTTTTGGACTGTTGCATGATCCAAAATTTAGCTCTTTCTCTCTCTCTCTCTCTCTCTGCTGATGAGGGATGGCTTTTTATCTGCTCCTCTGTCGGCCATCGATGTCTTTGATTGAATCTTTTCGAACTACATGAAGATTCACCATCATGGCTTCTTTTCTTTTCCTGTGATTTTTCTATTCATTTTGCTACTGTTTGATCCTGTGTGACTCAAAGGTTCCACCTTTTATCTACGAAGTTGAGAGAAAATTTGCTGAGACTATTCTGTGTTCTCTGTTACTAATAGCTGAAAGAACAGAGCTCCTTGGGATATGAAAGATCTTTTCCTTTAATTTTCTGGGTTGATTGACAGAAGAATCTGTGCGTAAAGGCAAGCCAGGTCTCTGTCTCCAATTTTGGGCTTGCAACTGTTATTGTCTACGTGTTGTTGAAAAGTAGCTATTCAGATTCTTTGAAGCTAAGATTTTCAGTTCAGGAGAGGAGCATCTGAATGATATCTATAGCTCTGGCACGTGTGGAACTTTTGAAACAGAAAATTACCGAAAGTGAAGAAGCTTGGTACCAGGAAATTTCAGTCAGTAATGTCGAAGTTCTTGTAAACACCAAGTTGAACTTAGGATTCTGTTTCTGGTTATAATCCTTTTACTTCCCAGTACTAGCTGAGAAGAGTAGTTTTTCTCTCTGCTTAGAAATAAGAAAGAACTTTTGATCATATTACATGCTTTATAAGGTAATGATACAATTGAATTGTGCTTAGTTAATTTCTCTCAGCTTGATCTTGTCAAAGTGGTACTTAACCTTTTTTTATTTTTGTGGGTTTTGCAGCACTTAGTGAGACGTATTCTATCAGTGGCGTTGAAGGAGAAAACTTTATGTTCGAATAGTGTTGAACTGTTTACGTTCATGGAACCAAAAGAGAAAATGAAAGAGCTAGAGAAGTGCTTGGACTCTCAGCTTTGGCATGCTTGTGCCGGCGGCATGGTCCAAATGCCGGCTGTGAACTCTAAAGTCTTTTACTTCCCTCAAGGCCACGCCGAACACGCCGGTGGTCCGATTGATCTCAGGACCTCACCTCGATTACCACCTTATATTCTCTGCAGAGTCTCTGCTGTCAAATTTATGGCCGATCCTGAGACGGATGAGGTCTACGCTAAAATGAAGTTGACGCCAACAAATGCCAACGACCCTGATTTGGATGACCAAGAAGCTGGTACGAATGGAACAGAAGCACAAGATAATAAGCCGGCTTCATTCGCCAAGACATTAACTCAATCCGATGCTAACAATGGTGGAGGCTTCTCTGTGCCAAGATATTGTGCGGAAACTATTTTTCCAAGGCTAGATTACTCTGCGGACCCTCCTGTGCAGAACATTCTTGCGAAGGATGTTCATGGTGATACGTGGAAGTTTAGGCATATATATAGAGGAACGCCTAGGAGGCATCTTCTAACCACTGGTTGGAGTACGTTTGTAAACCACAAGAAGCTTGTGGCTGGGGACTCAATAGTTTTCTTGAGGGCTGAGAATGGAGATCTCTGTGTTGGAATCCGGAGAGCGAAAAGAGGGATTGGAGGTGGGCCTGAGTCTTCGTGGAATCCTGCAGGAGGCAATTGTGTTGTGCCTTATGGTGGGTTCGCTGCCTTTTTGAGGGAAGACGAGAATAAGCTGATGAGAACTGGGAATGGGAATAATTCGAATTCGAATGGTAGTCTTATTGGTAGACGTAAAGTGAAGCCTGAATCTGTTATTGAAGCTGCAACTTTAGCTGCAAAAGGGCTGCCTTTTGAGGTTGTTTACTACCCTCGAGCTAGTACTCCAGAATTTTGTGTTAAGGCTTCATTGGTGAAAACAGCACTACAGATCCGGTGGAGGTCAGGGATGAGGTTCAAAATGGCCTTTGAAACTGAGGACTCTTCACGTATTAGTTGGTTCATGGGGACAATATCTGCTGTTCATGTTGCTGATCCTCTGCGTTGGTCCGATTCACCATGGGGGCTTCTACAGGTAACGTCTTCTTCTAACCTCAATTTACTCTCTGTCATGCACTGTTAGTAGATTCAACATTCTCCATACGATATCCCTGATTCATTTCTTTTGATCGCAAGTGACAAAATTGATTTTCTTTAGTCGATATGTAAGTTTTTCCTAATTTCATAGTCTAATATTAATTCAGCCGTCACCATTTGATATAATTGCTAATCAGGTGTTGTTCACATACAGGCCAGAGTTCTCATTCTGAGGGATTGAGTGATATCTTGCTATACTTCCCTGCCGGTTAGAGGTCTTTAGTTTGAGCTTACGAGTTGTACACCTTAAGCACCTACTTTTTAATTTCTCTTCTTGGGATCCTAATGAGTGGGAACCTCAAGCCTGATTGATATGACCATGTTCCATGTTTGGAAACAGTTAACGTTTTGATATGTATGTCATTTTGAACTGCTCAAATTCTGTTCTACAGCTCTATCTTATGAGGTGGGGAAATATGTTGCAGGTTACATGGGACGAGCCAGATTTACTTCAGAATGTAAAGCGGGTCAACCCTTGGCTAGTGGAATTGGTATCTAACATGCCCTACATCCATCTCTGTCCTTTCTCATCACCAAGGAAGAAGTTGAGACTGCCACAACATCCAGATTTACCCCTCGATGGACAATTTCCGATTCCAAAATTCCCCGGCAACCCCTTTGGTTGTCTGCCCGACAACAATCCTGCTGGCATGCAGGGAGCCAGGCATGCTCATTATGGTTTACCATTATCAGATTTCCACTTCCATAAATTGCACACAGGTCTACTTCCGGCTGGTTTCCCGCCCCTACTTGATCGCGCTGCTACACATGATAGAAGCTCACATGGTCCGATCATTCCGAAGTCCAGCTTCAGCGAGAATGTTTCTTGCGTTTTAACTATGTCTCATTCTTCCCAGACTTCAAAGAAACCTGTTGATGCGAAGACACCCCAGCTTGTACTTTTTGGCCAGCCAATACTTACTGAACAGCAGATCTCTCTAAGCTGCTCGGGCGATGCAGTCTCACCACTTACAGGAAAGAGTTGGTCTGAAGGCAAGTTAGGTAAGATATCCAGTCTTTCTGATGGTTCTGGGTCTGCCCTTCAGCAGCAAGGCCGAGTCGAGCCTATGTCCTCTGAGGATCTGCATTGGTACAAGGATAGCCGCCAAGACCCTGAGCCTTCTCTTGAAACTGGTCACTGCAAAGTCTTCATGGAATCAGAGGACGTGGGTCGCACCCTTGATCTTTCCTTACTTGGTTCGTATGATGAACTGTACAGAAAAATGGCGGACATGTTTGACTTAGAAAATTCAGAGACACTGAGCAATGTGCTTTACAGGGATGTTACTGGTGCTGTTAAGCACATCGGAGATGAACCTTTCAGGTTCGTGTCATTTTGGTTACTTTTACTTAGAAAACCATTTTCCTGAGGGCTTTCAAAATTTGTTTGCCTCGGTTTTTTGTCTGATCGTGATCTTATGTTACTTGCTCATTTCTTGCAGTGACTTCATGAAAACAGCAAGAAGGTTGACAATTCTAACGGATTCAAGCAGTGACAATTTAGGAAGGTAGATAGAGAAATAGTTTCAGCTTCAAATTGTACAGCCGGTTGTCAAAATCCTTTCCTCCATCAAGTTGTGGGAGGAGCTGCTCCAATCTAATTCATTTGACATAAAAGCTTTAATCCTCTTTGATTCTTGTTTATCATCTTGATTTTAGAAGTGAGACGTAAGTAGATTTTTGTAAAATTCCATCCAGCATTTTGCTGGTATTACCAGTCTAGGCCATCTATTTTGCTTCCTTCATTTAGTAAATTTCCCTTGTTGGGAACACAAATCCTACCGAAGAAATTGTTTGTAGGAGCTACTCTTCTATGCAACAAAGATCTTTATGAATGGGAACCTTGTGAAGTGATACACATGAAGGCAAATGCAAATTCCTTATAGAATTCTGTGTTCTTGCCGTATCCCTATCTTCTCTAACTTAAAGAGGGTGAATCCCTTCCGTTGGAATGGTAGTTCGAATCTAGAAGTTGCTAATTATGTCAGATTACATATAAGGTACCAAGCATTTTTAATTTATAAATTGCAGAAAGGCTGCTGGCATCAAATCTTCTGGCTGCCCTCCTTGACTTGGACGCCCAAATTTTGGCTTGAATATCTTGGAAATCGTCCTTAAATGTCAAGCAAGAAAGAATCGTAAAGATCAGTATAAAAATTTAATTAAAATTAAATTATGTGAATAAAGATTAAACAAAATTAAAAAATATTGACTAATTAATTAAGTTTAAAAAATTAATCAATTTTTAACAATAAAAAAGTTAAAAATCGAATCGAATAATTGAACAATTTAAAATTTTTATGATTGATCTGGTTGTGTTTTTTAATAATTCGGATAAAACTTAAACAACAACTCAAACATATTATTTTATTCTTCACCCTGATAGATGCATCCTAAGAATATTGTAATTGTTCCATCCTGTGTCTACAAAATTCAAGTTGGTTAAAGGTTTGACTTTCATCCCATGTAAGATGTTCCACACCACAATGGATTCCAACAAAAAAAAATATTAGAAATATTAGATATATCAACGAGTAACCTGCTGCAACATGTAATTAAAAAACATGATAAAACAACTGAGCAAATCCATAAATGATCTTCAGAAGCAGAAGTCCACCGTCCACACAACGACACGACACTCAACTAATGAATCAGCCCCCTTCAAGGCCTTTTTCAATTCTAAAGTTTCAGCAACGCAAGTAAATGTGCCAACCTACAGTTGTTTGTATAACTAAAGAATCCAATATAGTCTAGCATTGGGATTGTGAAAACAATTTTGTCAAAGACAGAGTCAATAACTTCATTTCTTTGCAAACGAAGACAAACAAAAAAACAAAGCAAAAGTTCAAGGCTTGCAAATAACACATTCCCTGGAATATAATAATCAGTAAATAGAATTGACAGGATCGCACTTGGCCACAAGTGGAAGAGTTGGGGACTCGCAATAGATTCACGTGTGGCTAACGTAAGCAGGAACCAAGGCAAAAGGAAACAGAGCGTCACGTTGCATGTGTTGCGGCGTTTCGATGATTGGGCTGTTCTTTCTTTCAAGCCAAACATTTAACGTTAACCACCTTACACCCTGTCGATTCTCTAAGTTTCCCATTCAACAAAATAAGTTAAAGTGAATAAAATAAGACGTGTTTTAATATAAAGGGCAATCTTTTAGTTTTTGTGATAAATATAGTATCCTAAACCAGAAGGACTATACCGCAGTTTTACGTAATTAAGCAATGGATGATGCATATGGGTGAAGAACAAGAATGCCTTCACGGTAATATAACAACAGAACCCGGAACACAAGCCATCTCTGGCGATCAGATCCCAAGTTCCCGTGAAAGTTCCCGATATCGTGTGAGCAACGACTTCTTGTATTGTTTCTTTCTTCTTTTGCTCCTCTAAACTCGTTTTCTGTACTGATTTTGTTTCATGTTATTGGTACTTGTACCAAAATGCATGTTCATTTCTACGCGAGAGAAATAAACGAGATGGTGCATGGTACTTGATTATTAATATTCACAGTTACAGTTCTGGATTGAGAAGTTGAAATTGAATGAAGAACAGTGGGTTTAAGTAATCAAGAAGGCAAATGGTCAAAAGCACATAGGAAGAGGAGAGGAATTGGTGGAGGGAGACAAAAACCTTTCCCAAAGCATGACATTGTTTTTCATACTTTATTTTCAGAACCCAGTTTCCACCATGTAAGCCATATTTTCTACCTAGGACATTAAGGATCCACTAAAATAAAGCCTTACCTAGTTTTCTTTTTGCTTTTTTTTTATGTTGATTTCAGAATTACGTGATGAACAAAACTGTCAGGATCAGTCATTTGACAAGAGCACTGAAAAGGGTCTCTTATATTATAAAATAATATTATTGTTATTATATTATAGAAAAGCTTGCTCGTGAAAGATCCAAGCCACTGCAAATGAGGCATGGTACACGGAACAGGTACATCATCAACATTGAATGAATTTGGTTAAACCTTCTAATTTGTCCAGAGCTCCAGCTCACACTTTCTTGCCCAACCTCTTCAACAATATTATATAAGATCATCATCGCCTTGCCACTCGTTTATTTGTTTATCAACATCTAATTATAATGTATTGGATTTATTTTACCTGCTAAAAAAGAAAGCCGAGCACCATGACATCATCGCTATCATCTTATTTGGTGAAATTTGTCAGAAACCTATCATGAACGCCCAGACTATCACAAAACGTTAAAAGCACGGGGTTCCACTGCCATTAGTTAAATCTTTGCTTCCAAACTTCTCTTCTCTTGATCGTGTTAAAAGGGCATTTCGTATACAAAATTGTGAAAATGGAACGCAGATTCACCTTTTACTTGATATGATTTTAACTTATTGGCTTTTCATCTTATATTATGACGTGTAAAATATGCGTTTGTTTACAGTCCTTACTCCTTACAAGTCTCTGTCTAAAATCTGACAGAGATTTTAGATGACGTGTCAAACTGTCAGGCCTCGACCTAACTCCAGTTCGTTCTTAACCAAACTCACAACTATAGGCTCAACTACGCCGTCATGTTGTCGTCACTTTTGATGGCGACTTGTGGTGTGGTTTGGTGTGGTATCGGTGATTGAGACTCCAAGCCCATTGAGCTTATCCAAGGTACAACTTTTATGGGCCTAAACCATCAACAGATCATTTGCATCAAGATGCGTTACATGTTAAGCTGAATTCAGAAGGGTGATTCTGAAAATTCTACCACGAGTGCTGTTCATTTCATATGTGTAAGGTACAATAAAATAACTTTAAAAGTATTTAATTTTTAAATTTTTTACTGATGTTGCTAATAAATAGATATTTACATGACAGTATCGGTATAGTACTTTTCGGTATCTAATATTGACCGGTATTAATATAATATCGAACTAGAATCAAATTCAGCAGCGATCTTATTAGGTATTCTTGATTGTGAGAGAATATAGTTACAAGATTTTATATTTTTTTGTTATTCTTTTGTATCTAAATTTATTAGAATTGCATAGTGGTATAGGACTCAAGGATATAAGTAGAGTAGTTAATATTACTGTTAATGAATAGAGTTTCATACATCCTCTTCATATGGCAACAGCTTTATTCCCTTCTTATTGGGTCTAAAATAAATCCAGCTCTTCTCATAAAAGTTAACAAGAAACTTTGACCTCATGATAGTTCCTTATCACAAGAATGGTGCTTTGTATACGCGTAATAAAGATAAAAGTGGCTAATCTACCAGATAACGGTTTTTCCTTTGTATCTGATCAAGTTTTAGTCTGTATATGCGAAAGGGTCGGTGTGTAACGGCCAATCGGACACATATGTTTAAGAAGACCGCTCCATCTCTTCTCACATTCTCATGCATGTTGAACATGATCATCCTCTAACAACCCTCTTGTATATATACGAGCTCTCATGCAACCCTTGAGCCCTTCATGAGAGACTAAGAAATAGATTAGAGGAAGATAAATCAGATAGTGTTGAAAATGGACGATGAAAGTAAGCTATATCAATGCGCAAGTAAGTATGAAAAGATTGTTCAACAGGTAAGAACGTTCTGGTATTATATCTCTTCTTCTTTTTGTGGGATAATTTCGTTTCTTGTAATGGTATTTCTGTCTTCTACAGTTTGACGGGCTGATTGAGATAATGAACACTAGAGCAAGACCTCCAAAGAGAAGAAGGGTATATAACTTTTTAGTGCAGGTTCATTCTCCATATTTGATGTGGGTTTGGATAAGCTTTGAAATGATTTTCGTTGTACAGAATCACAGAGGGAGTAAGAATGGTACCAAAACGCCAGCATCCTCAAATCAGCTTGACGAAATTAATGAAGGATATGTACAAACTATAACTACATTCATTCACGAATTACAAGCCAAGTGCACTCCAGCTTCAGCAGATGTGGACTGCTCAACAATCACCAGAAGTTGATCCAGAGTAGCTGATCCCTTTTGTCTGGGAACAGCTGCATTTCACTAGTTAGGAAACGAAAAACGATGTAGAGATTAAAGGCCTTTACCATCCGACTCGTTTAGAAAGATATTGTGGACGGATGCACCAATTTTATGACTATATAAACATGTCTACCGTGTCGCCATGAATAAAGAGCCTATTTAACATATCAAGAAGAAAAGTCAGCTAAAGGGAGTTCGTCGTTATATTTTTTATTCTTTTGAATTATCTTTATCAGTGTCCTTTTTACGAATGACAATACCAAGAGAGAGCTTCTGTCTTGAACGAAGATTGAGTAAACATAGGTTGCAAATAGTCTGAGCAAAAAAGTTTACTTTAGCACTCAACGACCTCCTTAATAAATTGTTTTTGTTTAAAAATTATATGTTATATATAAGAATAGAGATTGTGTGCTTATGTTATAAAAATATAAGAATATTTAAAGGAATTCATCAATTGGGTGTGCTTATCTTCTTTAGAGTGATCAAGACTAACGGGTTCTACAATATTAATCACTAACTCACATAAAAATGATTATATATTTTATATAGAGGGTAGGTTTATGAAAATATAATTAATTATAAATTCTAATTGGTACAATTTTATATAACTTGTCTCGAACCAAATTCAATATAACTTAAATATGATTATAATAAGTCTTAAAATCCTTTTAGAGTTTGAAATCCATAAAAAATATGCTTCTAGATAAAGTTGTTATCGAGCACAAACAAAATATAGGACATAATATATCATGTCTTAAACTAGTCGGCTCACTATTTTTTTTAACATACAAGTAAGGATTCTAACATGCCTATGTTCCAAATCATGCGTCTTATTATTTTTTTGAAACATATCAACATAGATTGTGATATGTTCATGCTTCGAGCTATACTCTTCATCATAAAATTGGTAACAACACCTTACACGCTTGTGTTCAAGCATGTGGCTTCGTCCATGTAGTTCAAAAAAGAACATACTTGTCACACAGTCGTATTCTAAGCCATATTTACCTAAAGATTTCTAAAAAACTATCGTATTCTTCTTAAAACACTCTGAAATTACACATTCATGTATATGAACTACACACAATAATATCTACCTTGACGAATATACCATGCTTAACTAACATATTTTTAAAAATGCCTTAAAAATTGTACATTTGTGTACATAA